>CM076583.1:763817750-763934498 GCA_034641835.2 Pinus albicaulis | reverse complement strand
TGCCTTACTGTAAGATTCCAAAAAATAAAAATTTTGATAGATCTAAAACATATTAGTGTTCTCATTTAAGACAGTCTTTCATCAAGAACCAGAACACAAGAAATGCAACTATTTTATTTATATTATTCACTGAAAGTAAAACACATGCCCATACCATAAAATCCTGCAAATGGCATGCACAACTGCTTGACAATGACAAATATAAGAAACTAAAGCCCACTTGTGAATCCTGGATGGATCCACCACATAAACATCACCACGGGGTTTTCGTCCCGGGATCAATGCTAGAACTGGCCAGGCCAGGTTCTCAACCCAAACATAATAAGATAGATAATACGAGAATGCTCTAAATGCCTAGCTTCTCTCCCCTTTTATAGGCTTGATGGGTCAATACCAACAAGAAATAACATGGGTCAATACCATGGGAAAATACCATGGATCGATTCTATCCACTTTGACTGGATCAAGGAAGGGAATATTACAAATCCTCCCACCCAAAGATTGCTTGTCCTCAAGCGATCCACTTCTATCCACAATAGAAGCATTTGGACATTAATACCAGGATCCCATACAATCCAATGTGCCCTCTATGTTGAATGGTCCTAAATGGATCCTCCAATACCTGGATCCCAAAAAATCCTCCGACCAATCCTCCCATCAATAGATTTACCTGGATCCCAAACAATCCTTTCCCCTATGGATTCTCCCGGATCCCAATGCCACCTAAATCCTAGGACCTATGGGTTATGGTACCATTTCAAATTTCCATCGTTGGCTAAACCAAATGGTCCAAGCTGTAATTTTCCCTTGGCTATGGGTATCCTCCAAATAATCAACCCATCAATAGAATACCAACTCATAATCTCTCGCCAATCCATACTTGGCAAAGAATGAATATCTGCAAATCTACTATGTTGATGTTGTTCGATGCTCGATTCATGCTGCTCTACTTGGTTACCCAACATGATGTATTTGGAGAACTCTGCCCTGCTCTTCTCAATGTATAAAGGTTGGTTGTTGGTGTTGCAAGCCTTATCTATGTATTCCTATAGAGGGCTTCTTTGGAACTCCCAATCGTACCCCTCTTGCTGCCTTGTGATGGATTTGAGTCGTTCCTCAATACTAGACAACTTGGTCTTTGATTCGGCACATACCCCTATGAGTTCCTCAATTTTTCTGTTCTCCTGTAAGGCAATGTCTTGGACTTTCCAGAATTTCTGCTTCAACAACATAAGATCTGTCTTGAAATTTTTGATCCTTTATCGAAAGTATTCTACTGGAAATTCTAGTGCTGTGCTGACTGTCTCTAATTGCACCTGATGCCCAATGATCACATCTTCAACTTGAGCCTTTGACCAACTCTCTAGGAATGGTCCATTTTGCACATTATGTTTGTCATGTTTATCCTTGTGATCATACTCATCATGCTAGTTCACTATGGCTGGATCCTCACTCAAATCTCCCAAGTCTCCTTCACCTGTGGAGACCATATGTTCATCCCTTTCAACTGTCGAACATAGATGCATTGGTGCAATTTTATCTATACTTGATTGTTCATATTCTTCATGAATATTCCCCTGGGGATCTACGAAATCCATTGTATAGGAATCAACCTCATCAATGGAATTAGGTAGAATTTCCTCATGCACTTCCAAATGTTTGTCGTCCTGCAAGCCTCCCTGAATAATGTCATGATGTTGCTCACCATCTTGAAGATCAATAGACCCATCTACAAAAGATTCCCCATGATTTGAAGTAATCTCCTCTTGTTCTGTCTTTGTTGCCTTCTTCTTATCACATGGACAGGAATGGTTAAGTGCCCAATGACCCTTGCAGATAAAGCATAGTCCTCTCCTCCTTAGTTCATTTTTGCTGCAGATCTTGCTTTTATTATCATTTTGGACTATGGAGATATGGCTACTTAAAGGACCATATAACCTCACTAGTACATCAAGGATTTTCTGGTTGTTTTTCAAAATTTCTTCAAGATGATCCATCTTCTGAAAATTCTCATTTAAAACACCCTTCTTCTTTTCTTCTTCTTCTTCTCTCTCTCTTCTTCTCTTTTTTTTTTTTTTAATATTTTTTATTTATTTATTTTTAATAATAATATTCAAAACCCTTATTTCTCCAAATAAATATTGAATTAAAAAAAATAATATATATATCCTTATACCTCCAACCACTTTTACAATAAATATATACAAATAACTTTATTTCTCACAGTTTATTGACCCTTCGATTTCTACTCATGGCCCATGGTCTTCCATGCTCTTGCTACCCAATAGTGACCCACGACTTGCCCAAAAATTATTTAATTCCTTCACAAGTCTGCTGATTGATATATTTAGGTCCTCCATGGCTGCAGTTTAATTCACCCCTAAGTGTTTTGGCACTGTGCAACAATGGCCCTTGGAGAGACTGTTTGGTAGGTATGGCTTCACAAAATAATATTTGGCGGATCGTACTCACTACTCTGTAGAAAGGGTTGACTGGAACCTCGATCAAACAACCTTCTTCACTTATACTCTAATATATATATATATATATATATATATATATATATATATATATATATATATATATATATATATATATATATATATATATATATATATATATTTGTAACACAGCTCGAGCCTTCAATGCAAAAGAAACTTCTCCACTTCTCCAGAAATAATAATGTGAAGGTTTTTTTTTTTTTTAATATTAAAATCGAGCCTGAGATAGCTCTAATGTGGCAAATCTCAGCCTGCTATAATTGACCAAGAAGGAAATGGTCAACCACGCCTGATCCTAAAAATTTCTCCTATTCGCTCTTGCTCTTAGTGATGGTGCAACGAATGAATTGAATGAGTACCCTTGGAAGTGGAAGGAATAGCCTCTTATCTCCTCCACCCTTGGCAACTTTTGCGATCCTTTATTCTTTGACCCACTCATGTGTAACATACTGATCTTGTTGTCTTCGATGAGCAATTTTCCCAGCGATTGAAATCAACCTTTCCTGCGCTTTGGATTCGACGTTACAATGAGGCTTATGGGAATCTTATTTGAATGAGAAATCATAAATCTCAATCCAATAGGAATTTTATTTGTCGATATCGTGCACCCCTACTATCTGCGCGTTATTTAATCCCCTGGCGTAACACTAGATGGTATTGAATTCTGTTGGGAATCTCTGATCTCGAACGAGACCTGTGAGACACCTCATATCTGATACTTCTCCACAAAACAGTATGGTCTCATGGCCCTTCAATGTAATATGGTGCATTAGCTTTCACGAACCAAAGCAATCAACTTGTCCCTGCAAATAAATTTGAAACCAGTGCTCTCAACCCATAAATGATAATACTGATGAATAACTCCTCCAATTTATGCTCTCGATCTGCATTAATTTTTTAGCACAAGATTGATTGATCAAAATTTTAAATAAATCAACACATCTAGGTGTTCCAACTAAAAATAATTGTGATAAAAACACAGAACACAACAAGATCTAGAGCAATGACAAGATGATGCGCTCCTAAGGTCCTGGCCTCAGTTGGGATCGGTGATTGGCCTTTTGGTCTATGAATTGGGTCTGCAGATCCATAGAGGGAATTTTTCTGTGCTCTAGAATGTGTTTACTCGGTCCTCCCCCCCCCCCGCTTCATAATGCTGATGTGATGGCTTTGGCCCTCATGACCGCCGCTCTGAACCATAGAACACGTCGTCATCCTGCATTTTGTGCACAGGAATTTTGGCTCATCAGCCTTTGCTCTGCGCACAATAGTATGGCTATTTTTTATGTTAGAAACCATGAAAATGATAAGACAACTTCACGGGTTTCAATCTCTTTAAATTTTGTCTCCACAATAAAAAATTCGACCTGCAAATCAACTCAATGGTGGACAAGTAATTTCTCTACAATGATCAATTAGGGTGGTTATGGAAAACCACTGAAATAGATGATATTCTAGCTAGGGTGATTATGAATGATCACTGAAAACTAGTCCTTTTAAAACCATCAGGCTGGAAAGAAAAACCAGCTTTGATACCACTATAAGATTCCAAAAAGTAAAAATTTTGATAGATCTAAAACATATTAGTGTTCTCATTTAATACAGTCTTTCATCAAGTACCAGAACACAAGAAATGCAACTATTTTATTTATGTTATTCACTAAAAGTAAAATACATCCCCATACCATAAAATCTTGCAAATGGCATGCACAACTGCTTGAAAATGACAAATATAAGAAACTAAAGCCCGCTTGTGAATCCTGGATGGATCCACCACATAAAAATCACCTCGGGGTTTTCATTCCGAGATCAATGCTAGAACTGGCTAGGCCAGGTTCTCAACCCAAACATAATAAGATAGATAATACGAGAATGCTCTAAATGCCTAGCTTCTCTCCCCTTTTATAGGCTTGATGGGTCAATACTAACAAGAAATACCATGGGTCAATACCAACAAGAAATACCATGGGTCAATACCATGGGAAAATACCATGGATCGATTCTATCCACTTTGACTGGATCAAGAAAGGGAATATTACAGTTACAGGTCCAACACTTAAGCTAACAAGTAGAGAAAATTTCTTTGTTTTGGCATCCATATACATAAAATCTCTATTGTTATTACCATTTTGTAACTACTCTGACCAAATAGCCTATACCTCAAGTCTGCTTTTGCAACTTCATCTCTAAGATTAGTTGCTCTGCCTTACACTTTTGATTATGAGATTATGTAACTATAGTGGACTAATATATTATGTTATTATTTCAATGTATACTATGTTATGTTTAGCCTTTAGTCTACTAGTATCAGGCTATGCATTGAAAAATTATATGTCAATTTGAGGTATGTAATACTCTAGCTCATGTTATTTAATGCTTCCACATGTCCATAGACTATTCTATAGAGGTCCATAAGCATATTCTCATTCTCTTTTCTCTTTATTATTTTATCACTTATGGTTGGGGAATTCTCTCTCTTTTCTCATTCATTCTCGCAAAGACACTTAAGCATGGATTCTCTTGTGAAGGGACTGTTATTGTTATTTATTCATGTTGTGTATTCATTCTCATGAAGCATTGTTAATTATGACTTATGAAGATGAAATTGGCCCAAGCTTTGTGGCTCTACTTACGTTGCTCAACTGTTCTTTCCAAAACTAGTGCAAATTTGAAATGCATCAACATTTAACTTTAAAAAACTCATTTCTTCTACTTGTTTGACGTCATTGTCTTGTATCTTTTGCAGATGTTGTCGTTGTCAAACTAGTAAAATAGGTTCAACCCCCCCTGTGACTAATGTATTTTGTTGTTGTTGCGAGTAAATCTCTCCACCAATATATATAATGGTTGTTGTTGTAATTCTAGTGACTGTTCTCATTGGATTCATCAAGTGACCATACATGAATGATGGTTGAGTTTAATATTTTCCAGAGGACCAATGAACCTCTAGTGATTAGAAATTTTTTCTAGGAATCTACTATTGAATAGCTTGGTCAAAGCAAGAGATTGATGATGTTATGGTGTGTGTCCAGACTTAGGGATTTCATTTTGATTTAGTTTTTAATATCTATGCCTCTGAAGTGTGATTCTCAGAGTTTTTTTACCTGCCCACCCCTAGTTCCCGATCCATCATCATCAAAAACTACTAGCTACAATTTCCCTTTTAATTCTATACTAATATTTTGAGTTTCAAGTTTCCCTACTTCTTGAATCTTGTCATTGATAGCTTCCATCTCATTAAGCCCACATTACAATGCATTTTGAGAAGCCTTTCCTCCTTGTGAAACTCAAAAATCTTATATCACTTTTATATCCCGCCTTAAGCAATTCGTTCTCAGATTCCACATGCTACATTTTATCATTTTTGTGCACTCTAATCTAACCGAGCCATCACAAATTTCCTTAATTCTCTCATGAAATTGGCCTTTAAAAAATTATTTATTTTCTTCCTTCTCTTTTAAAAACTGAAATGTTGTACAAATATTTGATTCACGAGCTTGAGTCGCCACTTCATTGCACATTCTTGCCTCTATTACTTGTCCCATCCACGTGGAATGAAATTTTCCTCTATTTACCAAGGCTTAAGAAGCTCTGGTTGTCAGGGATGGGGGACGTGGACGGGTTTGCTATCGGGGCACTTGTCAAGCATTGCCACAATATTTCAAAGCTTATCTCCTTTGATTGGATGAATGTTTATTTCAGAGCTTATTTCCACCTTCACATGGTTGGTCCTGTTCAGTAGAGAATAAATTATTCCTGAAACCAAGAGAAGCTCATTCATATTTATTTGCATCATCATAAATGTCATCATTGTTCTCATATTATTGCAGTGCCAAAATTGTTAGAAAACATTAGGTCACTTATCACATCATATTACCCTGCACCATTATCGTAATAAGCCAAGAGTGACATGTGAATGGGGCCAACGTTGATTTTTTTTCAAATTGTTACTGTATGAACTAAAATTTGACATGGAAAGACTCCTTGCATGCCTTGACGATATAGGAGATGGGTTTCTAGACTCAAAGATGACTCATAAACCCAATATTATAAATATACATTTAGTTGATCCTTTAGTTGCATCATTACTTAATCCTAATTAAACGAGTAGTGAGACATTAAAAATGCCTAATTAATCATGAAATTAAACAAATATGGATATGACAGGGAAACCTCTAAACCCTTAACCCATTTAACCCCCTAAACCTTAAACCTCTAACCCTTTAAACCATAATTCACAACCCCTAAACCATTTAACCCCTAAACCCCTAACCCATTTAACCCCCTAAACCCTAACCCCATTAATCCCTAACCCCTAAAATCATTAACTGCTAAAAACCCTAACCCCCTAAACCTCTAAACCCCTAACCCATTTAACCCCCTTAACCCTTAACCCCTAACTGCTTAAAACCTAATTCCAAACCCCTAACAAATTCAACACCCTAAACCCCGAAAAAGCTAACCCATTTAACCCCCTAAACCATAACCCCATCAACCCCTAACCCTTTAAAATCCTAAACCACTAAATCCCCTAACCCCCTAAACCTCTAAACCGGCCCTAACCCATTTAACCCTCTAAACCCTAAACCTCTGACCCCTTAAACCCTAATTCCCAACCCCTAACCCATTTAAGCCTCTAAACCTCTAACCCCTTAAACCCTAATTCCCAACCCCTAACACATTTAACCCCCTATACCCCTATACCCATACCCCATTTAACCCCCTAAACACTAAACCTCTAAACCCTTAACCCCTAACCCCTCAAACATTAATTCCCAACACCTAACCCATTTAACCCCCTAAACCTCTAAACACCTAACACATTTAAGCCCCTAAACCCCTAACCCATTTAACCCCCTAAACCCTTAAACCTAACCCATTAATTGCTAATTCCAAATCCCTAACCCATTTAACCCCGTAAACCCTAACCCCATTAACCCCTAACCCCTAAAATCCTTAAATGATAAATCCCCTAACCCCCTAAACCTCTAAACCCCTAACCCATTTAACCCCTTAAACCCTAAACCTCTAAACCCTAAACCCCTAACCCCTTAAACCCTAATTCCCAACCCCTAAAAAATTCAACACCCTAAACCCCTAAAAACCTAACCCATTTAACCCCATTAACCCCTAACCCTTTAAAATCCTGAACTGTTAAATCCCCTAACCCCATAAACTTCTAAACTGGCCCTAACCCATTTAACCCCCTTAAACCTAAACCTCTGACCCCTTAAACCCTAATTCCCAACCCCTTACCCATTTAACCCCCTAAACCTCTAACACCTTAAACCCTAATTCCCAACCCCTAACCCATTTAACCCCCTATATGCCTAAACCCGTAACCCATTTAACCCCCTAAACCCTAAACCTCTAAACCCTTAACCCCTAACCCCTTAAACATTAATTCCCAACCCCTAACCCATTTAACCCCCTAAACCTCTAAACCCCTAACACATTTAAGCCCCTAAACCCGTAACCCATTTAACCCCCTAAACCCTAACCACATTAACCCCTAACCCCTAAAATCCTTAACTGCTAAATCCCCTAACCCCCTAAACCTCTAAACCCCTAACCTATTTAACCCCTAAACCCTAAACCTCTAAACCCTTAACCGCTAACCCCTTAAACCCTAATTCCCAACCCCTAACAAATTCAACACCCTAAACCCCTAAAAACCTAACCCATTTAACCCCATTAACCCCTAACCCTTTAAATTCCTTATATGTTAAATTCCCTAACCCCCTAAACCTCTAAACCGGCCCTAACCCATTTAACCCCCTAAAACCTAAAATTTTGACCGCTTAAACCCTAATTCCAAACCCCTTACCCATTTAACCCCCTAAACCTCTAAACCCTTAAACCTTTAACGCCTTAAACACTAATTCCCAACCCCTAAACCATTTAACCCCCTATACCCCTAAACCCGTAACCCATTTAACCCCCTCAACCCTAAACCTCTAAATCCTTAACCCCTAACCCCTTAAACATTAATTCCCAAACCCTAACCCATTTAACCCCCTAAACCTCTAAACCCCTAACACATTTAGGCCCCTAAACCCCTAACTCATTTAACCCCCTAAACCCTTACCCCTAACCCATTAAACCTTATTTCCCAACCCCTAACCCATTTAACCCCCTAAACCCTAACCCCATTAACCCCTAATTCCTAAAATCCTTAACTTCTAAATCCCTTGACCCTCTAAACTTCTAAACCCCTAACCCATTTAACCCCCTAAACCCTAAACCTCTAAACCCTTAACCCCTAACCCCTTAAACCCTAATTCCCAACCCCTAACAAATTCAACACCTTAAACCCCTAAAAACCTAACCCATTTAACCCCATTTAACCCCTAACCCTTTAAAATCCTTAACTGCTAAATCCCCTAACCCACTAAACCTCTAAACCGTCCATAACCCATTTAACCCCCTAAACCCTAAACCTCTGACCCCTTAAACCCTAATTCCCAACCCCTAACCCATTTAACCCACTAAACCTCTAACCCCTTAAACCCTAATTCCCAACCCCTAACCCATTTAACCCCCTACACTCCTAAACCTGTAACCCATTTAACCCCCTAAACCCTAAACTTCTAAACCCTTAACCCCTAACCCCTTAAACATTAATTTTCAACCCCTAACCCATTTAACCCCCTAAACCCCTAAACCCCTAACCCATTTAACCCCGCAAACCCTTAACCTTGACCCATTAAATCCTAATTCCCAACCCGTAACCTATTTAACCCTCTATACCCCTAAACCCCTAACCTATTTAACCCCCTAAACCCTAACACATTTAAACCATAAACCGTAAACCTCTAAACCCTTAACCCCTAACCCCTTTACCCCAAACCCATTTAACCCCTAAACCCTAAACCTTTAAACCCTTAACCCTTAACCCCTTAAACCCTAATTCATAACCCTTAACCCATTTAAACCCCTAAACCCCTAACCCATTTAACCCCTTAAACCCTAACCCCATCAACCCCTAACCTCAAACCCATAAAATCCTTAACTATTAAATCCCCTAACCCCTAAACCTCTAAACGCCTAACCCATTTAACCCCCTAAACCCTAAACCTCTAACCCCTTAACCCTTAACCTCTAACCCCTAAATTCCTAACTGTTAAATCTCCTAAACCCCCTGTTGTAGCTCCTACAACACCCTCCAAAAATACAAAAAATAATAACACACACTTCAAAATTTTTGGAGCCCCTTTTGAAACTAAAGGAGAAAAAAGCCAAGTAAAGTTTTTAAGAGCAAGTCGCTAAGTCGCGGATCCATGATTTGCGACCCATGCGACCTATGCGACTCTGCGACCCTAAGGTCGCCAGGTCGCCAGGTCGCAAGAGTCGGAAGTTAGGCAATTTGCGACCTTGCGACCCAGCGACCTTAAGGTCGCAAGGTCGCAAGGTCGCAAAATGAAGTATTAGGGGAATTAGCGACTCAGCGACCTTGCGACCCAGCGACCTTAAGGTCGCAAACTACCAACTTGCGACCTCATTTATTGCTCGCACGTGCGACTCCTTTTTATAAGGGCAGATCGCTAGGTCGCATTTGTAACTCACGGCGAAAATCGTGGAATTGCTCTGATAGGTCGGCTGGCGCGTTTTCTTCCGGGTAAGTTGCCATTTCCTCCCTGTGTTTCCTTTCCCAACATTTCTTGCTAAAATCTAGCCACCCCATGGTCTTAATTACTTGCTGGTGAGCAGATAGGGTTTCCGGTTGAGTTTTATTCTTGTTTTGGTTCCCATAAACCTCCGAGTCACCCGTGTCTTGCCCACTTCCTCATGGATGTGCCTTATTTCCAGTTTAGACACTTTCCAGCCACGTATGTTTCCCGTTAGAGAGACATTATCCGCGAAACCGTGCACGCTCGAACCCCCCCGGCAGGCTCAAGTGCGACCTGCGACCCAGCGACCCGGTCGCAAAGTCGCAAGGTCGCACGACCCCTTGTTAGCGACTCTGCGACTCTGCGACCTAGTCGCAAGGTCGCGAGGTCGCATGTGAGTTCTTTTGTAGATCAGTGATCCTGCGACCCCCAGAGAACAGTTAATTAAACTCTGCATGTGTAGACTTTATTTAGCCGTTATCATCATGTCTTTCTCATCCTGGGATTCTTTCTTGAATGCAACAGGTGAATTTAGAGCAGACACGGTACCGGTCCTCTCCGACTCTAGCAATATGGCACCCCGGGTATCCCGAAGGAGAAGTAAGCAGGTGGTGGAGGAAGAGTCAGACACAGACATACAAACATCTCCTCCACCAATATACAGAGACACCCTTTGCACCTTCGCAAAGGAGGACAACCTTAGGTGGTATGAAGTATACCACGAGTTCGCCATACCAGAAGATGAGTTTCCAGAAGATCTCCCGGACCGTGAAGTATACCTGAAGGTCAAGAAATCCAAATTGCACCTAGCAGGGTCACATCCCGCCATCTTTCCGTGCCCAGAAATGTTAGACTGGATCATACAGAAGACGGATCCTAAGAATTTCACAATTCGAGATAGTAGAGGTAAAGCTTTTGCAACGTTGGAGAGCTCAAAGGCACAGGTCTACTACTCGCTACCCCAACCAGAGGTAAATTTTACCCCGAGATGGTTTTCCGCAAATGAAGTACCGATGGTTGATACAATCAGAAAATGGTGGGCGGAACCAGATAAATTTAAAATCAAGAAAGACCAGGAGTATCCGGTGGCCAGTCTGAGGAAGGTGTATAAGTTAGTGGCCGCCATGCTGTGCAGAGTGTACGGACGTTCGGACGCTACCACTTTCAACGGAACATGGGCAACCATTATGGAACATGTAACAGTACACGGCACTCGGTTCAATTGGGCTGGTATATTAATGGGCTCCATGCACACAAATTTGGCTTCAGCTTTAGCCCCAAATGAGGGAGCGCCGTCAGAATTTTATATGGCTTCGTATTTATTAGATGCTGTCTGTGCCCAGCTGCATGTTGAGGGATGGCCACATAACTGGGACTCCGAACAGACCCGGGCAATCCATTTGCAGACCAAGGTATTCTGGGAATCCAGGTACAAGTCAGATATTGAGAAAATCTCTCATATATTCATTCCCGCCCTTTACGGGAAACTCTTTGGTCAAGACACCCCCTGCATGTATTGGCGAGAAATGGAGACACTAGGTCAGGTGGCACACTGGTTTCCATTCACTGAATTTACAATCATCCGAGTATTTGGCTCATTCAAAGCACCACATGCTCTGCCTAAGTTTATTACCGATAAGGTGCTCATGCAGGAGGTATGTTCCCAGATGACCTCGGGTTTCTCCAATGTCCTTTCCAAAGGGAAGAAGAAACCTTGGCCCGCTCTACCTCTCACCATTGGTGCTTATACAGTCAAGGACTTCAAAGAAGTAGGGCGTGAAGGGGAAGAGGTAAAAAGTTACCACTTCAGAAATCTGGATTGCCGAACTTAAGACCCAGTCAGGATAGTTCCTGAGCATTGTAAAAGGGCCAATTTTAGATGGATTTATCAGCATTTCGAGTGCCCGGCAGAGGACGAAAGAAGAAACTGGTACAACGCAGACAGGCATCTAGCTCCGGGGATCGACTCTGACCAAGAAGAAGAGGATCACCAGAATTTAGAAGATAGGAGCCATAAACTGGGAGGCGCTTCTTCCTCCAAAGATAAAAGAACACGGACCAGTACAGGTCCGGACACCTCGGATCAACAAAGGGCAGCAGAAGCCCAAGCCAAGAAGGAAGAGGAAAAGAAAATGAAGGAGGATGAAGAGAAACGTAAGAAAGATGCCAGGACAGAGCGGAAAAAGAAGCAGGCTGAGGAAAAGGAAAGACATGAAAAGGAAGCCTAGGCGGTGGCAGAACAAGCACTTAAAGAAGAACTTGACAAAGTCGATCGTCAAAAGAAGGCAGAACAAGCCGCCGCAGCAGAGCGAAAGAGAAAAGCAGAAAAAGAAGTAGAAGCAGAGTCAGAGCGCAGGAAGAAGGAGGAACATGACAAGGCAGAAGCCGAGCGCCGGCAAAAGGAGAAAGAAAAAGGACAAACACAGGATAGAGAGGATGAATTGATAGATGATATCGACATATCCCCCCTGGACATTCCTCCGAGTGGCAAGAAAAGTATCCTCCCTGATGACGATTTTCCCAGGGAACAAGAAGAAGAGGTCTTCGACCGGACTAGATTGACATTTGACCAATTCTCTTTCAAAATACGGCAAGAGAGAAGAAAAGCCTTGGCGCAAAGCCATTCCGCCATATCTACGGTCGCCACTAGAAAGGACATAGTCCCAGATACAAGGACTAACCCTGTAATGATAGCATCAGCAGGTATCGCCTTTGCCGCAGCTACGGAGGAAAATGTCACTAGAATGAGCAGGGAGATTATCTCCCTACAAAATAGGCTAAAAGCAACGGAACAGGAGAAAGCAGTACTGGAGAGTGAAGTGCGACAGCTCCAAGGTAAGCCTTCCCAAGTCAATGAAGTCCCACTAGCAGTCATGAAAGAATGTGACGTATTGGAAACGACCATGCAGCAAGTATACAGAGAAATGCTCGCCCTAAAACAAATAGTGGCCCCATTAGCAGAGGCACGAGCGGAAACCAAAGTGAAGCATGAGCAGCTCAAGGAGGCCTCGGCGGCTTTAGACAAAATGATAAACTGGACATCGCAGTACCAGCAAGCTCCCGAAAATGTGCCTAAGAAGGATTGGGGTCACACACAAGATGCCAAAGTACAAATCCAGATGAAGATGCAATCCAAAGACAAGCTGGTCAAAGACTTGGACAAAGTGGTGTCTGCATATAATCACCTGATCAGTGGTATAGACTCCATGAACGCTCTTCATCACATTCCGTCGTTGGGGGCACTGGACGAGACTAAAGACTGGGAGCAAGTAGATCAGGAAATTCAGGCCTTTCTGCAACCCTTGAGACAAGCTGCTGCCGCACCAGAATTTGAGGCATCACAAGAGAACCTAAACCGGCTGCTTGTCACTCCAGTACAAATTTATACCAAGCTTGCCTCCCTATCCATCCAGATTTCCCAGAAGAAGGAGACTCTGATACCGAATGCTTTGGAATGTACGCATCGGTTAAAAGAAGAAACCTCTCTAGTCTCGCCTATAGCAGCGGATTACCGGGCCTGGCAAGACTTCCTCAAGGAGAAGAAGATAGACACTCTAGACCTCTCAATTACGCGACCACCTCCATAGTTTAACTGCTGGGTCGCAGGTCGCATTTTGTCTCCCAGGTCGCAAGTCGCACCTGCGCCAAAGGTCGCAGGTCGCAAATCTTCAGGTCGCAATCTTCTGGTCGCAGGTCGCATGTTCGGCAAAGGTCGCAGGGAAGCTGAACCGTCGGGAAGTTGAAGCGTCGGAAGGCCATAAGGGCGTTTCTTGAATCTATAAATACCCCTGTGGGGCACATAGAAAAGGGCTTCTCTTGGAGTGGAACTGAGGAAGAGCAATATTGCATTGTAATTGAAGAACCATACTCTTGACATATGTAATACAAATACTTGTTAAAACCCCTTTGATTGGATGATGTGTTTAGCTGTGATAACACTATTTGTATTCTGCGTACAGTTTCAGAATATCGTTTGATTAATGAATCTGTGTTATTAATAGTATCATTCATTCTCCATATCTATCTGTGATTGTGTTGATGATACTCAAAGTTTACTATTTACTCGTATGATGAATGTTAATGAACTGTTTTATTAGCATCTCGTTATATCTTTCGGAGAGTTAAGGGATATTCTCGCCATTAAGAACTGTTTCTTTGGTGGTCAGATTATCTTGCATGCATTATCCCATATATGTGTTGCTAACAACACTTCATGGGCGTATGCATTTCGTCTATTACCTTGCTACGCACAGTGTCATAAATTGGTTTGATACATCAGTCATTTATTCTGTATCATGTGAATGAGTGTATGTTTGCAGATTCAATCAGGTTGTTCGAGACCGAAGAGAAAGTCATTTAAGCGGTAGCCGGACCCACACCCCGGACGGGATCCCTACTCCAAACGGTTCAAAGTCTAATTGGGACTTTCTACCGGGGAGATCCCCTACTGTTGGCCGGACATATTTTCCCGTCAACACCCCCTAAACCTCTAAATCCCTAACCCATTGAACCCCCTAAACCTCTAAACCTCTAACCCTTAACCCCTAACCCCTTAAACCCTAATTCCCAACCCCTAACCCATTTAACCCCCTAAACCCTAACCCCATTAAATCCTAACGAGTCTTAACCCCTAAAATCCTAAACTGCTAACTCAGTTAAGGATCATCGAGTTAACTAATCAATTAACCAAAAATAGATCATGCATGCAAGGAATTCAAATTTCTCAAGTGTGGTGGAGATTCCAAGCCACTGTAACATTAGTTGTAGACTAGTCTTGAGTGTACAGGTGTTGCATGCAATTAGAGATCAATCCTTGGGAATTACACAATCAATTTGGAGGAAATTACTAAAAAATAGGGGCCAATTTCCTTAGGATTTACGAACGGAAGTAAGAGCTTAGGTGGAGGCATAAACTAATTAATTCTACATCATAACTTCTCATTGAACAAAGATAATGCTTATTCTTTTGCAAGTTAAGGTAAGAGCAAGCTAGAAATTGTAATAGATTCTATATTCATTTCATTAATGCAAGCAAGATTAAGGGGTTTTTACGAGTTGGTTTCCCCTAGATAAATCTGTGTACTTGTGTATGTGATTGATGCATGTTTGCGAATGTTGTTCTAAATTGTGAATTAATTTCTATAGAGTAGTAGAGTAGAATTGTGTCTCTTGATATAGATTAAATTTCTTGAGAAATTGAGGAAGACGAACCTATACTGGGACAACTGAGGGCACATCCACTTCTAGGTCAAATTCTAAATTCCATTGAGTTATGTATGTGTTTCCCAACCCCATGGAATAGGGTCTATTGTGAAAAATCAAATCTCTCACTTTTTTTTTCCAAAAACAAGAAGGCATAGAGTTCTCAACCACAAAAATAATGAAAGAGATGAACTTGAACCACAACCTTCCAATTCTTCACTCTCCACAAGTCTGTTGATATTAGAATTGGTCATGGTCCAATACATTGCCCTACTAAACCATGTTCCACCAAAGCAAAGGCTTTAATATAGAAATTGCATGGGGTGATTCACCATAGGGGTATGTTACACAGTAATTTGTCACCGTCCTTACCATTCCCCATCCCGCACAATGGAGGACCCGTTCCGTGACCTGTGGACATTGTCATGCCTGGAAATCATCATCAATGCATCCCTCTGAACATGAGCTTCATTTGCCCTTGAGACATCTCCTTGCAAAAGTCATGAAAAACAGCCCTTTTGGCATTGGCGCGGGCAAGCAGTTCAGTCCTCGCGCCAATGGAGAAATTACTGCAAAGGGGTCGTGCCACTTGGCGCTCTGTCATAGAGCCGTAGTCGCGCCACCCAATTTGGGAGTTGTTTTTTAAATAAGGATGGCGGAAGTTGAGTTCTAACAAATTCACAAACCATCACCTATCTTGAGTTGGGAGGTTGGCTGCGGGAGTTCTATGGAGGGAAGTGGTTTTTCCACCTCCCATGGAACCTTCATTGTTGATAGGGCCAATCCCATAAGAATAGGGATCCCAACTCCTCCTCCCCCATCTATAAAAGCTTGCTCAAATCAATGGCAAGCTAGTCTTGAAGTGCCTAAGCTCTGAATCTCCATATTCCCAAGAGCCTTTGTGTTGTAAAGCACCCTCTCTTTCCCTTAAGGCTGACTCAAGTAAGGAGACCATTGTCACGAGACTCTGGAGAGGTTTTCCCTTTCCTTAGCGAGCTTTGCGAGACGTGGACTACCGGAGACCCGTCCGAAGGAGATCGCGACGTCAGAACTTGGTTGTAATCTTTCTTCACTGGTTATTTAATAGATGATTATGATTATGGTTCCACTCCGTTTTCCATCATGTTAATGCGAGTAATGTCCTTTCTGACTGATGTTTAGTTATGTATGCTGGTTTCTATGCTTGTATCTGTTCGTTTCTTCCATGTGCAGGTGTTCATCCGCGGAGATCGTGGAGGGATTGTGATCTGCCAAGCTTGAGGAACGGGGACGCTTCTTCTTCAGATCCTAGCGTTGGAATCCAGGTAGGCTCTTATCTCCAACCTTTTCATTCGTAATTAGGAACCTGCGTCATGACATTGTTTGTTTGTTGCTAGACCCCTGCTGGGCTAGTAGGGATCGCCTCTGTCCGCAGAGGGGATTTACCTTCTCAACAAATTGGCGACTCCACTGGGGATCCAGCTTGTTGTTTGATTTGTAAACTTTAGACGGAGCTTGAAGTACAGCCAGATAGCCTTCGAAATGCTTCTGCTTTGCATTAGCGGAGTAGATCAACGCGACTTCAGTCGATCTCCGGTTTGGTTTGCAGACTGAACGACTTGGAGTCTTTGTCTTGCCTTGCCATTTTTATCTTGTTTTTCCTTGCTTGATGAACCTTCTGGGTTGGATTTTTTGTGTGTTTTTGCTTCTTGGATTGCTTAGCTTGCATTGGTCTGTCTCTGGAGTAGCTTATTTTTAATTTTTTGCTGAGAAACTCGACTGGCGCGGTTTTTAACCCGACAGTCGCGCCACTTGGCGCATGTTGCCTTTGTACAACCCGCGCCACTAGCCTTCTGGCGCCAGTTTCACTCTTACAGTCGCGCCACCCCTGTAAGTTTTTTGAGATTTCTCATTTTAGAGCTCTCTGAAGTTGACCAGTGTTTTTCTTCTTGATTTTCCGACTGCCTGAGTGTGTTGGAGTCTTGTTTGGCTGGGAATTCACCTCTGTCCTTTGGTTGTTTGCTTCTATCTACCGATTTCACGTTTCAAGCCCTAGGTCATCTAGTGGCTTGGTGTATCGAGCCCTCCTTGGGAGTTTTGGTGTTTGGATTGTCCCGTCAACTATCTGATTGATTCTCCACGTTCTCTGAGTAGTTGTTCATTGTTTCATTGCGATTTTTGGGTGATTGTTCATTGCTTCATTCGAAACTCGTTTGGTCTTGCTTTGGACTTGGATCACACGGTCCATTGGAAGCTTTTGAGTCTTTTTCTTTCTTTGAGAGACTTTGGTCGATTTGGGGATCTGATTTCTTGTGTTGTTGAGTGGAATGTGTTTGTTTCGCTCTCTTGGATATCGTTTCTCAAGTTGCTCCATTCATTTTCAAGTTTGATTAGTCCATATTAGCCATTAAACATTGAAAATCAAAAAAAAAATCTCTTGCTTTTGTTAATTAGTGCAAATTGTAACTTTTTCCATATCGCTAGTGATTAGTGTTTTGAATGAAAAGTTGTCAATTGCATTAGTTACATTATAGAGCTCGTTGTTTGGTTCCCGTTCATTTCGTTTGTATAAAAGCTCTCAACTCTTCTCTAATTAGTTTTCATCGAACGAAATGTTGCATTGTGGCATATAGCTTTGCATTTAGGAGACACTACATACGATAGGGCCTGGAAATCGAAACTTAATTGAAGATGAACTGTAAAATTTATTCAATTAACCTAAGGCAGCATTGGAACTTAACGAAACATATTTAGAAGGTCTAGGCTAGAGACGTGTTCCGGCGTCGTTAAACCTAGCAGCTGTCGTTCGCATGTTGGCTTTAGACAGCGCTAGTACGGACTTGCGCTCCCCGTACCGTCGCGTATATAAAGGGAGACCCCTATAGGTTTTCAATCCTTTATCCACAGGAAGCCGAGTCTGCCGCCCTATACCCGTGATACACCGAACACAGCATTCGGGGAGACTACCTGCACGTACGAAAAGTCCTTGGTCGATTTCTGTTTCATTATTGAAACCAAGGTGTATATTGCAGTTCACGGATATTTGGTACACCCTTTGTGCCTAGTTTTTCATGAGCAGTCATTTGGTCTTTTCTGACTCCCTAAACTTGAAAAGACCGTCAAGCGCTTGTCCTTTCACGCTTGTATCAACTCTGAAAGAGATAGAGTCATCTTTTTATCGTTTCTCGACTCTTAAAATATGAAACGGTAGAATTTCTTACTTTCCAATGTGGTAAAATTAATCACCCACGATTACACACCCGTTTAGACATTGCTTGTTGACCGTTTGATCGTGTGTCTTAACTCGTTTTCAGCCCGTGTGTGGTTTTGAGTTTGATGGAAACTTTTTCAGAGTTCACCAACCAAGGAATCCCCTCAGAAGGGAATCCTGGTCATTTTCCTCCTTTTGGAAATGTTGGTGCTCCTTACATGGCGACGTTGTCCCTTCCTGGGTTAACTGTCGGGTTGCCTGTTTGGTTGTTCTCAACCTCTGTAGTTCCGAATGTCTCCACTACTGTTCAATTAGTTCCTCCGACGGAACAACATCATGTTGATTCCAAGGTGGACCTCTCCCCTTCTTCGCCTGTTTCTGCGTCCTCATCTTCTACTTTGCCTAGTGAAAGCCTGGATTTGAGTAACCAGGTGGCTAAAAAGAAGAAGAAGAAGACAAAGAAGAAGAAGTCTGATAAGCGAGAGGCTAAATGTACAGCTACTGTCCATGAGGAATGTCCTCTTGATAAACCTTCCAACCCTCCACAGAAAGTCAAGTTCCCTTGCCTGTTGTGCACGGGAGACCATCTTCTTCGAGACTGCCCTGGCATCCCCAAGGTGCTCGAAGCATGGTCCGATGGCCGTCTGCCGTTGCCTTTGACTTCTGGGAGTCAGGTTGGGGGCACATCTTCAACTGGTACTGATAAGGCTCCTAAGAAGCAGGGTAAGATCACTAGTCCCTGTAAGTTGTGTGAAGGGCACCATGCCATTCACCTTTGTCCCTATATGGATGAAGCCAAGCGAGTGTTGGACAACCCGGCTGTTTCCGCACCATGCCTCCCAGATGGTTATAAACAACTTTCTTTGAGTCTTCCACCTACTGGTACTATGATTGGTCAAGAGTCATCCTTGGTCGATCCCACTCCCTCGGAAATTCAAATTCACGAATCCGTCCCTGACCAACCATTGGTCGTAGGATCGGTTGAACTGGCCCCGTCTACGGTGCACCAGGTCTTTTCTGTCGAGAGTGGATCTCGTAACCCTCATGTGCTTCTGGTTTCTTCAGATTCTTCAGACTTGGAGAAAGATTCTCCTGTCCCTGTGCTTCAAGAAGCTACTCCTCCACCTCCCATGATGGAGGCTCTAGAGGATATCCCTCTCGCCTTCGAGATGGAGGTTATGGAGGATGCTTCTTCTACCGTCACATCAGGGGAAGACCTTCACATGTCGATGGTAACCCCTCCGAGTAGTTTGGTCGCTTCCTTTGACTGGAATCGATTTGCAGGATTTCGCCTTCCGTCTTATGTGCCTTTCGAGATCACAGTACAGGCTCTTGGTCTGGTTGTACCCAGCACCATTATAGACGAAGGTGCCTCTGTTAGTATTCTGTCTTCAACTACCTGGCAAGCTTTCGGTTCGCCGCCGCTTGAGCCCGTTACGCAGAATCTGTTGACATTCAATAGAAGAACGAGTCAACCGTTGGGGATCCTTCCTAGGTTACCTATTACTTTGGGAGGCAAAACCGTCCATATGGACGTGATGGTCGTTCCAGGCCCCTTGGATTTCAATCTTCTCCTCGGGCGAGATTACACTTATGCCATGGGAGCGCTTGTCTCCTCCCTCTTTCGCGTGATGTGCTTTCCGCATGAAGGAAGGATTGTGACCATTGATCAGCTTTTGTTCTTTGGTCCTAATGTGGCAATTGGTCCACCATCACCCCCTCCGGGTTTTTATCCACCCGTTGTTTCTGCTCCGCCGCAGGTCAACTATGTGTCTACCTACCCCGTGCCTGTGCTCAGTGATGATGCCGTCGTGCATCAGGTGCTGGGGGCATTGGGTCCTGACTTCCAGGATGTTTTCCTTCCATCAGGAGTGGAACTCTTGGAAGCACCACCTTCTTTTTCATTTTGATGTAAGTCGGTCAGAGCATGGTTTCCTCCCTGTGTCAAGCTCTTTAAAAAATGAAACCAGGTTCTCGGAGCAGAGTTCCTTGTCTTGTGCCAAGCTCCTTAAACCATGAAACAAGACGTCCTGAGGATAGTTCTTTTAATGTGTCAACCTCGTTAAAATAATGAAACACGTTCCTATTCAATTCGAGTATTTGTTTAGATCTCGTAAAATCCCAGTCGAGTCTTTCTCTTCATCTCGTAACTTGAACCTTCACTCCATCTGCCTTTCATATGGATTGAATCTTGGGGGGCATGTACCTCGAATTGAGTCACCATGCTGGGGGCATGCTTAATTTTTCAAGCATAGTTTGTTTCCGTTTCAAGCTTGTGTAAAAATGAAACCGGTTTCAAGCATAGTTTATCTTTGTTTCAAGCTTGTGTAAAAATGAAACCAACTTCAAGCAGAGTTTTCTGATTTCAAGCTTGTGTAAAAATGAAACCATCCCTTTTTACCTCTTGTGATTGCCATTTTATCAGCCTGTTTTTCCAGATGAACCTTGGTTTTCTCACTCCATCGTCACTATCTGCTTGGCCGATTATATGCCTTCACTTGGTTGTTTTACCCATTCCTGAGGAACCGCTGCGATGAGTGGCTTTGTTAGCCAGCCTCTTGACCTTTATTTGTTTTGAGCAGTTCCATCATTACCGGAACCAGTTGCTACCCTTTATACCACTCGTTCCTCCAGGAGGAGTCACCTTTCAGCTCTTTTCTGACTCTCTAAACATGAAAAGATTGCCGAGTCCCTTGTTGTTTCGATCTCGTTAAAGTGGCGGCGAAACAACATCCACCCAGTATAAGTTTAACCCTTTTTCGGGCTGGGACGGATTGATTACGAAAAAGGAATACCCTAGCCTATCGCGACTAGGAGGTTTTCCCGGATATTGTTTTCTACCTTTTCGGATCTGGGGAACTATTTACGAAAAGGGACTTATGGAGTTTTCTTTTCCGTTTTCTTTTCAAACTCTCTAAACATGAAAAGACGCCGAGTTCTTCCTTTGTCAGACTCGTTAAACCCTGATGACATTGGATATAGTCGAAATTACGTTCTCCGAGTTTCTCCTTCCTGGGACTCGTTAAATGCACCAGGATGGATTCGCCCGAAGGGCGGACTTATATCGCAAGCATATTCTATCCCCTTCAAGCTTGTTATTAAAAATAATTGGGGTACTCGCCAGAAATGGTGGGGAAAAATGGAACCATCGTCGTTGTCATCGGCAGTATGTCGCTCTTGAACATGGCACTTGTCTGCATCCGTGTCGGGTTGGGGACATCTCATCTCGTTGCTTCACTTTGCCTCCATGGGTTTGGATAATCTCTTTTGACCTCTCATCTGTTCACTGCCTCGTCACCATGACCTCTGATCCGTTGATGTCAAATACTGCCAAAGTCCACTGTCGTGCCGTTCATGTGTTCAAGAGAAGTTGGCCTCTGCAAATGTCAACCTTCATCTGTTTCTCATGCAATCCTGATTCACAACAAAACATCATGTTCCTCTGTCTCGTGTCGATGATGTGGGAATCATTATGGCCCACCGTCGATCAAGGTCACTTCCTGTCGACACCAGCTCATTATCCAGGAAGTTGGTGTAGAGACTCTTTATGGTACCTTGGAGCCTGCATGCCTCAATGGCAGGTTCGTCTCATTCGACGAGAGGTTTACATCATTGGCCTCCGATCGAGTGATTCTGCGGGTGTTCGAAGTCAACCCATTTATTCGCACGCCGTAGATTGTACCTGTAGTACCTTGAGAACCATTGTCATTATTGGTGGTTTCTCTCGCGTCGGTTAACAGCTTTCATCATTGGCTGGTAATCCGGCGATGTTCTTGCATGTTCGACTCCAGCTCACATATTCACATGCTTGAACTTGTACTCTGTTGGGTCGAGATGGAGCGCAAGACCCTGGATTGTGTCTGTTGTAATCCAGGCTGCGATTGTGGATTATTATCGTTATGTACATGACTCATTGATTGGATGGCTGCGACCATACCTGAGTCTATTTGTTTGATCTTAGTTGGATGGCTGCGCCCATACCCTGGATCCGGATTATAGCATACTCTGTTTCGGATGGCTGCGTCCATACCATATATATACATCATGTACTTGAGATTTCAGTTGTATCTTTCTGCGCAGGTTTTCCGACGGCGGGCCTTCAGTTGAACATGTTCTCGTAAAGCATTTCACCCCTCTCTCTCTCGGGCCTCATACTTTAGGGGGCATCTGTTACACAGTAATTTGTCACCGTCCTTACCATTCCCCATCCCGCACAATGGAGGACCCATTCTGTGACCTGTGGACATTGTCATGCCTTGAAATCATCATCAATGCATCCCTCTGAACATGAGCTTCATTTTCCCTTGAGACATCTCCTTGCAAAAGTCATGAAAAACAGCCCTTTTGGCATTGGCGCGGGCAAGCAGTTCAGTCCTCGCGCCAATGGAGAAATTACTGCAAAGGGGTCGTGCCACTTGGCGCTCTGTCATAGAGCCGTAGTCGCGCCACCCAATTTGGGAGTTGTTTTTTAAATAAGGATGGCGGAAGTTGAGTTCTAATAAATTCACAAACCATCACCTATCTTGAGTTGGGAGGTTGGCTGCGGGAGTTCTATGGAGGGAAGTGGTTTTTCCACCTCCCATGGAACCTTCCTTGTTGATAGGGCCAATCCCATAATAATAGGGATCCCAACTCCTACTTCCCCATCTATTAAAGCTTGCTCAAATCAATGGCAAGCTAGTCTTGAAGTGCCTAAGCTCTGAATCTCCATATTCCCAAGAGCCTTTGTGTTGTAAAGCACCCTCTCTTTCCCTTAAGGCTGACTCAAGTAACGAGACCATTGTCACGAGACTCTGGAGAGGTTTTCCCTTTCCTTGGCGAGCTTTGCGAGACGTGGACTACTGGAGACCGCGACGTCAGAACTTGGTTGTAATATTTCTTCGCTGGTTATTTAATAGATGATTATGATTATGGTTCCACTCCGTTTTCCATCATGTTAATGCGAGTAATGTCCTTTCTGACTGACGTTTAGTTACGTATGTTGGTTTCTATGCTTGTATCTGTTTGTTTCTTCCATGTGCAGGTGTTCATCCGCGGAGATCGTGGAGGGATTGTGATCTGCCAAGCTTGAGGAACGGGGACGCTTCTTCTTCAGATCCTAGCATTGGAATCCAGGTAGGCTCTTATCTCCAGCCTTTTCATTCGTAATTAGGAACCTGCGTCATGACATTGTTTGTTTGTTGCTAGACCCCTGCTGGGCTAGTAGGGATCGCCTCTGTCCGCAGAGGGGATTTACCTTCTCAACAGGGTATCATGAGTTTTCTCAACAAAACATAATGTAATGGATTCAAGCATAGGGAAAGGTTGAAGAGAAGAAGCAAGGACCTTGAAGGCTATCGCCTTAAAAGAGAGAGATGCAAGAAGAATTCACACTCCCTCCCCTCTTAGATCTTTCTCTAAAAGGGACGAATCAACAAGAGAAAAAATCATGGGTAAAAGATAAAATACACTATGGTTTAAAAATAACATATTTATAAATATAAAATTGTAATATATTAAAATCAAATTAAGCATCTCATCTATAATTCTCTATAATTGTCCATAACAACATTTAATTTAATTTTTTTTCCCCCGGATGCGGGTGATCAAAGGGAATGATATGTGGCAGAGGATTTGGGCATGCGCATGGGATTCTACCACCACCACCATTCCTCTTGTCCTTGTCCTCATTAACTACATTTACGACGAGACTTCCAACTGCCCCACTGCATTTATGCAGCACAATTTCCCATGCTCGTGCCCGTTATTCAACAATATGGCTTCCCCCAGAAGCTTCATGCCTGCTTTGTTGCCTCTGCGCTCTTGCTGCTCCTCGGATATCTCAGAGCATAGCTCCAGAACCAGCACTGGGTGCAGATGTTCAATTTTTTGTTGCATTGACTTCATTCCAGGTTTTCATGTAACGCAGAGCTCCCAGTGTTCTTGGGGATTCTGGTTTCACTCTGACTCTTTCCCTGGTCCGTTCGCCCATTCTCTACCTTCTGAGCTTTGCACTGGTCTGCCTGTTCATTCCCCACCCTCCGAATATTGCTTTGTCCCGCTCAGTCATTCTCAATTGTGTCCAATGCCTCATCTGCGTCAGAGGATGCGGTGTCGTCGCAGCTCGAGCTGCGGCTGTCCTCCCCGCCACCCTCCCTTCACCTCTCCGAGCTCCTCGTCTCCTCCCTCGGAAGACTCGTCGGGTCTTTACCCTGAGACCAGAAGTGGTCGTGGCTTCAGTGTTGGTTGTGGGATTTCTCAGCTTGCTAGAGGAATTTCTAGTCTTATTCCCGGTCAACAACATATTGCCTAGTTTTTTTTCCCTTGTTTTCTCAACATGCCGACTATAACAGCCACCATTACCATTGATTTTAAAGAGGAGCCCCCTGAAATGAGTACCTAGCTTCCGAGAACTAATCTGGCGTATAAGGATGTTGAAAGGCCTAGCTCTCCCTCCAGAGGCGGTCAGAAAAGAAAAGCGGTCGAGTGTAGCACTTCGCAGGATCTCAGAGTTGATGTTGGTTCAGGTGACACCAAGCGAGGCTGCTCCAGTGCTAAAGATGATAAGTAGGACGAGGATGAAACCAAGCGAGGTTGTTCCAGTGCTAAAGATGATAATCAGGATGAGGACGACCCTTACGCCTATGCATGTCGCGTGGTCGAATCTCCCCCCTCCTCTCAAGGTACTTAAATGGCTAATCTCCATTTTTGCACGTTTTTGGATGGACGACAGCCCAAGTTCGTCACTGTTACTTGCTCGCTGCCACAGCTTGGTTACTTTCAGATTTACAGTTTGTCAAGTCGTCGGTTTCCCCTTTGCGGGCGATTGTGTTTTTTGACTGGGAACAATTTTGTATCCATAATTTCTCTTAGTTATTGTGTGTTGATAAACTATCGGAGCTTCATGGCCGGTTTCCCCTATGAGGGCGGCACTCTCTTGTTGATTCTTCTGATACATGTTGAACATGTTTGTTGTTTTATAATGCCCATACCATGGGCCAGAACTTCTGAGGCCTAGGCCTCCATGTAACCTTTTTGTATACACCTAGATTAAACTTATTCAAAAATTATTATAATAATAATAATAATAATAATAATAATAATAATTTACATATATGTACACTAATTTAAAAGCTTTTAAATTATATTTTTCCTTGATTTTATGTTAACGAGTTTTAAAAAGAAAATAAAAATGAATTCATAAGTAAATGAAAGAAAAAGGTTGTACGTGAATCTTGACACGAAATTCATACCCAAACTTAGGGCCCGTTAAATAAATAGAAAAAAATAACAAAATATGTAAAGGGATCGAAAAGAAAAAGTGGGTTGAATGACCCTTATTTCATTTCTATTTGAGTATTTTGGGTTTCTTGGTGAAAGAGCAACGCACATTACAACAGTTCAGAGTTATAATTCCGAGTTATCGATCTGAGTTTTGGGCAGCAACCATTCTGGATACAGTTGTTTGAGCTCTCTTACTTAGAGTTGTAAAGATGTTGGAAGCAGCTCAAAAGGATAAAAATAATGAGTAGGCTTTAAAAAATCACGTGGGTCATCCCCAAACAGGAAAAGATTAAGCATTTACACTTCTTAGCTCTCCTATCTGTCATACCCAGTAAGTCTCCATACACATCCTAATGCTCTTCCTGCCAGTCTTTACGACATTAAGTGAAGTAAACCTCAGCATGATCATGTCTGAAAATTTCCTTGCCTGTATTTTGCCCTAAAATTTTCAGGATGTGGACAGTTCCTTTGTTTGGATCAGGGCTCTTTTTTGTTTTAATGGATGTGTTTGTTAGTTATTCATATTTTATTTTTTCCTCTAATGTTTTATAAGAATAACTGTATTTTCATGAAGCCTGTGTTGCAAATTGATACATATAGTTTTGCATAGATTCATAGAAGTTTCGCATAGTTTTTAGATGCCCTCATGACAGAACCCTGTACCATCGACATTCATGTAATAAGAATCTTATTTATACAGGTTGGGTCTACTCATCATAGCTCCTCATTTACAAAATTCTGAAATTCCAAAATACTCACAAATATTTACAAAATAGAGAACTAGCCATTTTAACCAGAGGCTCATAGTCTCTACTAAAAACTAATTTAACCAAATGGCCACACTATAACCATTTTCTCTTTACAAAACAGAGAACTGGCCATTTAACCAGAGACTCATAGTCTCTACTGAAAACTGAGAACTAGCCATTTTAACGAGAGACTCATAGTCTCTTTAGGAATTTTCATTCCTATAGTGGAGTAATTCACTATAACTGCTATTGATCCACAATTGATCTACCTCTGCAGCTCAGCCTTTTGATTAAATTGGTTAGAATATTGGGCCAATCTAAACATCTCGTCTACAACAAACAAGCACTCAATTCGTTCGAAAGGAACAGTTTCCAATCGCTCCAAAAGATCCGCAACCGCAAGAAGACCTACAATAGCCCACTCTCTCTCTTCTATATCCTTCAGGACACTCTTAATAACAGTCTGGCACGGATCTAAAGAATAATCTTCAGAACGACGAGAAATTACATCTTTCTGAAAAGCATAAAGTAAAATTTTATGTTCAATATTTGAGATATATAGGAGCTCCTAGAATGAATTTCTTGTTCGAACAGTTGAAAAATGATGGAGAGGTTTAATATGCACAACCCAATCATTGTTTTCTCCCTCTGATAGGAGATTCTTTAACCTACAGAAGCCTCTTGTAGTCAGCCAAGTCACCCTTGGCGGTGACCTCTTTTTCCCCTCCTATCAGAAACGAAGAAAGACATGGAAGATCATTATGTTAATAAAAAATAAATGATTCAGAAAATTGAGGATAGATGCCAAAGAAAGCAATCCACCTTCTTGAATTTGAAAAGCTGATAAAGTTGCACTCCCCATAGCTCAGATATGCAGTCTCTCAAGGCATTGAAATAGACGTCCACATTTTTTTGCTCAACGAATGCATCGATTGCTGTTTGAATTTTCTTAATAAGGCTATCCTCATCACGCATTTCGAAATCTTCATCATTGTCTTTATGATGGTTATAGTGTGGCCATTTTTTTCCAATATTTATTCTACTAGTTTTAACTGATTTCTCCACGGCTTGTAGGCACGAGCCTACATTCTTCCACAAAGGTCTTATTTCCTCCTGGAGTTGTTCTAGGCTAGGGGCAGGCATCTTCTGTTTTCTCCCCCTGTGAGAAAAAAGGGGGCTGCTCTTCATGGCACTTATCAAGCGCATACTCCTGTGCATCTCCTTCATATGAGAGTGAGGAATGTGACAGAGGGAAGATACCTCCATGCCTTTTGCAAGATTTCCTCAATGTATGTGACATCATCAAGGTTGATGTCAATTTATTTATTCTGGTGATGGGGTTCATAAATTGATTTGACCTATCCTCCCATCCCTTTGACTTTTTGACTGTGTCGTTTGATTTGGATGAGAACATAATTTTGCAGCGACTGCTTGATTTGCTTACCTATTTTGATATTTTTTTAGCTAATCTTCTGGCATGGTTGAAGCCAAGGTATCGTTCTTCTAGGATCTTTTTGATCCATTCAATTTACAACCAATACAAACTTGTTTCCTTCTTTTTCAGGATATCAGTCAAGAGGTTTGAGTCTCTTTGGTTTCTACGTGGTAATTCTGGGTTGTGCACCACATAAACCCCCCTTGGCCAGAATTATTTCACTAAGGAAACAAGAAATGCCCCCTTTTTTTCTCTCTTCACCAGTCATTAAAATATGAATGATTAAATACTGCGAGCAATCAAGCCGGTGTTGCTTGGCAGAAAAATGGTAGGACGACATGCTTGTGACCATATTTTCAAATATCTCATCCAAATTATTTGCCAGAAAATCCCTGTGTTCCTTCAGAATGCCTACCAAGACCTTATATTTCTTCTTCTGAACTAGCCCTTCATCATTCTGCAGAGCCGGATTTGTAGCAGCAAAAAGCATATTCACAGCTTCAACATCTAGATCCTGCAGAAGTGATGCTACCAGATCTAAGAGCTGGGCCCTTGTTGATGCTGTTGTCTGTTGATTATTTGAACCATCAGCTTCCATAGAAGATTTTCTTGCATACCCAGATTCAATTACTTATTGTGTTACTTTGAGAATCTTTTGCATAACACTGATAAAAAAATGTTTGACTACTTCCTTGTCAGCTACAGAAGCTATGTCTGCAATAGTAGCCTACACATATCCACGCTTGTCTTGGTGAGATGACATGAATATAGTAAATAAAGTTGAAAGAAATCCGAAAGAAATTTTCCTCAAACTCTTCATATTCTCTGATGAATCTTTTGAGTTGTAGTGAGACTTGTCTTGTTGCTTAGCCAGACTGATTTCCAAGCCCTCAACCTGTTCTAAACTACTCAAGCTATGGAGAGATTCTTCCTGTGCTTTTTTGTTCTTCAGAATAAGTATCTGCAAGCTTGAACAAATTATGCCACGTAAATCTGGCTCTTTAAGAAGTGATGCACGCAATTTATTTGCAATATCCATAAATTTTTGAGCTGTGTCTGTTGGGTAGTTGCAAAACAAAGGAAGAAGTGACCATAGGGCATGAACACAGGGTTTTATATTACGTGAAGCTACTGGGCGTCCTTCCACTTCAAGCGTCTTATATTTATCATGCAGTCTGTCCATCCTCTGCTTCTTGCATATATTAATGAAGGAAATATTTAACTATACTTACTCCCTCTTACAAGCCCAAACTTGTCTTTGCAAAGTATCCATCAGATAACTTGCTTATTAGATTTATCCATTCCGACATGCCATAAAACAAGAATGTCTTATATCATATCATATAAAGTGAAGCATTGGATGCTTGGTATATTATTCTCCAATATACAACAAATATGTGCTAAAATAGCTTCATAATTCAGCCATGTTCACTGTTTATTGTGCTTCAATGATGTCCCAGTGGAAGTAAAATTGGTGTATATCTTGATACATAGACTCTCAAGTCGATTAAGCCTTATACATTAGATAGTTTTTCATTAAGAGCACATATTATTGCCACACACACACACACACACACACATGTATATATATATGTGTGTGTGTGTGTGTGTGTGGCACTAAAATGTGCTCTTAATGAAAAACTATCTAATGTATAAGGCTTACTCGACTTGAGAGTCTCTGTATCAAGATATACACCAATTTTACCGAACATAGTCTATATTTGGATCAACAACTGCTCCATATTGCCAGAATTTTTGAGGAATAAAGCTAGAGATAAAAGAAAAGATTAACTCCCTTTTTAAGTGGTAGCATACATCATCAAAACATTACAGCTCCCTCTGAATCCTTACTATAGGTGATCATCAAGAATTTGACAATCTTCACTCCCATCTTTGAGATGAGACTTTATCATGTTGTAAGAAGGTGATGTGACAAGAGTTTTTTTCTAAAGGTGAAATAGTGAAACCTCCCTTATTGACAATTGCTCCATAGATATCCTCTGTAGACTGTCAGGATAATAACAATGGGATTTTGCAGATAGATCTGAGCCAATACCTGGGATGCCATTTAATACAACAACTTCAATATTCATTGCTGAAAGGAGTGTCACTATACTTGAATATATGGAGTAATCATTATAAATAAGATGCCTATGAAACCGATACTTATTAAAAAAAAACATGCTCACAGCCAACAAAGCTTTATATTGCTATCAAACCAATTATATAGCCAACAAAACTTTATACTGTTACTACTAAAACTTCTTTATACCAATCAGGACGGTATATTGTAGTGCTTCCAAGTTCTTCAAGTAGAAGTATCTTATTGGAGTTGACAATTCAAAATATTATCAGGTCCCTTTCTTTTTCTTCTTGTCTTAACACAATATTGCAGATATATCCTGAAGAACTTAAGGCTAGTTGGAAAAGGAATTAATTTTCAAATCATTGGAATATATCAATGCTATTGATAGAGACTTATAAAAATGTGAAATTATTAGGTATGAATTTGTCAGCAATAGTCCTTGTGGCTTTTGGTTTAGGCTTTCTAGTAGCATGGGAGTATATTCCTGTTTTTTATGCCTACCAAACACGATAATCTGAGTTTCTGACTTTCTTTCTCCCAAATCTAAGCATTTTTCTGACACAATTTATTTTCTATGCGAAATATTGTGTTTTTTATTAAACTCTAGGTATCGCAAGGCTTCCTGAAACAAGGATATGGCTCCTTTAATGAAGGAGGGAACTGATACACTTTTGATGTTCCTTGATAGAGTTCTTGGACTTACAGAAGAAATGAAGCAAGTTACATCCTCTGAAAATAGTTGTGCTATGGTATGTAACTTTCATTGTAATTTATTATGCTGCTTTAATATGTAATATTTTTTTAGGTAAAACTGTGTATTCATTTTCACGTTGTCAATAGAGGTCAATGTATGTTATTTTTCATTCTAATTCCATAGTCCAACTTAGTGACTAGATGTCTTAAGATCATGTGTCCTTTGCATACAATGTAATAGAGTGGGGTTATAGAATTTAGAAACAATGCATGCTTCAAAGGAATGGATAATATTATAAGAAGGCTGCAAGAAGGATGGCCCTGTTGCTTGAATGGACAGTGCATGAGAAACTAGAAGCTTTGCTAGAAGATTCTGGGCATTTACGAAAAATTTCATTCTTATATGCAAGTAAAGGATTACAACAATGAGCATTGGACATATGGAGAATCATAACACAAATAAATTTGAAAATACCTTTGCAAGGGTCTCCTGTTATGCAGAAAAGAGGAAAGGAGTCAACTGGTATGACACATGATTAGCTGGCCAATGTTGTAGAGGAAACACAATTTCTAGAAGAATCATCTGATCACAAGATTGTCTTGGAACATTTGACTTGGGTTTGTTATATAATCCCAATCACCTTTATTATAATTCACTGGAATTTGGTTGGCTTCGTTGCCTTCTGTGTCTATACTTGTGGTTTTGTGTTGAGATTATTTGGGATTGCTGTCAGTGTTTTTCACTTCTGAGAATGCTTTGTTTTTGTTTTTCTCTAATTATGTGTGGAACATTTTTTAAAAATCAATGCTTATTATACAATTTCAAGGATTGTACCAATTAGACCTGCGAATATTTGTTTGTATTTATCTATCGCTTAATGTATGGATAAAGGAGTCTATCATCAATAATTGCGAATTAAATTTTTGTCATTTCAAAGTCGCCTTGAGTTACTGTGTTATATGGTTATTAGAGTTGTCTAGATCTCTCCAATGATGAAAACCTAGGTTGGACTTCCCTTATGTGTTCTGCTTGACGTAATTCATTAGAATCTGGTTGGCTTCATTGCCTTCTGTGTCTATACTTGTGGTTTTGTATTGAGATTGTTTGGGCTTGTCTCTTTGGTTTCTACGTGGTAATTCTGGTTTGTGCACCACATAAACCCCCCTCAAACCCCCATTGGCCATAATTATTTCACTAAGGAAACAAGAAATGCCCCATTTTTTTCTCTCTTCACCAGTCATTAAAATATGAAGATTAAATAATGCAAGCAATCAAGTTGGTGTTGCTCGGCAGAAAAATGGTAGGACGACATGCTTGTGACCATATGTTCAAATATCTCATCCAAATTATTTGCCAAAAAATCCCTGTGTTCCTTCAGAATGCCTACCAACACCTTATATGCCTTCTTCAGAACTAGCCCTTCATCATCATGTAGAGCCAGATTTGTAGTAGCAAAAAGCATATTCACAGCTTCAATGTCTAGACCCTGCAGAAGTGATACTGCCAGATCTAAGAGTTGGGCCCTTGTCGATGCTGTTGTCTATTGATTATTTGAACCATCAACTTCCATAGAATATTTTCTTGCATGCCCAGATTTAGTTGCTTCTTGTGTTACTTTGAGAAGATTTTGCATAGCACTGATAAAAAAATATTTGACTACTTCCTTGTCAGCTACAGAAGCTATGTCTACAATAGTAGCCTACAGATATCCACGCTTGTCTTGGTGAGATGACATGAATATAGTAAATAAAGTTGAAAGAAATCTGGGAGAAATTTTCCTTAAACGCTTCATATTCTCTGATGCAACTTTTGAGTTAAAGCGAGTGTTGAGATTGCAACAAGATGATGAGCTTAGTGGAAAGGAGTCGCCTTCACTAAGTGGGCCCGCAGGCTATTTTTGGCGCAAAGTCTATTTTTAGACTATGTCTATTTTTAGACATATGGATCATGTTCTATGAGTTGCAAGATGCTATTTATGGATGGTTTATCAAGTTGGAAAAAATAGATGGACTTCTATTTTTAGACATACTGGGCATAATCTATTTTTAGATTGCCAGTCTAAAAATAGATATGTCGAATATTATTAGCTCTTAATACTATTTAGACTCTAAACATTATCTTATTCTCTTGGAACACTTCAGTTAAGTGCACAGATGTGGCATAGGAGCTGACAGAAGGAATTACGCTATTCCCGAGGGTTATGTGGAGCTATTGCATGCATACTTCAGTTAGAACTCATGTGACAGAGTTTGGTGGAGTTGATTGAGGAAGTTAGTGGAGTTGTATTTAGTTTAACTAATCTAAACATAGTTGAGCTATTTGTATTCAGTTTAACTAATTGATACAATTAGTGAGAGTGGTGTGAATTAATTATTAATTAATTCACTAATTATAAACTCATTAATCAACTAAAGAATGCATCAGTTAACTTCAGTGCATGGACAGTTTTAGTGGAGACTAGTGCAAAAATAGGTGAAAGAGTAGGTTAACTATCAGTTGTGACTATAATGTTGCTATTTGCAACACACATATAGGTGGAGTAGCCCATGAGGATTGCGCAGTTCAAGCCAGGTGGTTTTTCTATTTAATGAAGCCATCCCATAGCATTAATTACACAATAGAGGCTGCCTATCAAGTGGCAAAAGATTGGAGCATGTGTTTTGCTAGATCTAGCTTGATAGTGTGTAGAAATTGGAGGTAGTGCTGAGAGCTTGTGAGGAGTTTTGTACTATGATTGTTACATGATCTCCATGACATATAATATACAGATAGTTGGAGTTTTCAGCTTTAAGCTTTCCCATTAAATACTGTGTTCATATGTGTGATTGTTTGTGGTTTTAATGTATGCATGCAATTGATTTAATTTCCGCATGATGATGATCAATGGTAGAAGAGATTTTGTATTATGCATGAAGCTAAAATAGTGTGTGATCAAAAGAATCTCGGTGAATAATATCTCAGTTATTCAAATTTCTACATGGTATCGGAGCGATATTGATCATTGGAGCAATTGCAAAACATTGAAGTGGTTGAGTTTTGTGCTGGTGGAATTCGAATTTGCAGCAGTGTTTTCTTGGTTTCGAAGTTGAGATGTCTTTCAACGGATTGCGATTGGAGTATGCCGTTGAGGGTAGCTGGAGGCAGTGCTGGATGACAATGGGTTGAAGGAGTTCATAGATGTAGAAATTCCAAAGCCTACTTCTAGTGATGCTGTCGTACTTGACGCATGGCAAAAGAAGACAGCAAAGTGTCGAAGGATTCTGTTGGAGGGCGTGAAGGATCACATAGTATCCAGCCTTCATGGTAAGGCTTCTCCATTCTTGATGTGGAAAGCTTTGACATATTTATTTCAAAGCAAGAGCGATTAGAGGAAGTTGGCACTCAAGGACAAACTTAGGAACATAAAAATGGAGAAAGGCGACAGTATGCCCAAGTACCTCACGAAGTTCGTCCAATGCAGGGATGAGTTGGGAAGTGTGGGGGTGACTATTGATGATGAGGACTTGGTGAGCTTGGCTCTCCTAGGGCTTTCGAAGAGTTGGCACTCCTATCAGGAGTCTGTCAATGGTCAGGAGAAATTGCTAGGATGGGAGTGACTTTGGTCGGATCTCGTGCAAGAGGAGATAAGGCGAAGTACTAGGGACATATCTTCATCAAAGAACTCCGATGAAGAGAATTGCACTTTGGCTGCCAAAGCAAAGAATGGGAAGAGAAAGAAAGCTTCTCATTCGGGTGCAAAAGGAAAGAAGCATGACATGTCCAAGGTGAAGTGCTTTCATTGTCACCAACACGGACATTATGCCACAAATTGTCCACAGAAGAAGAAAAATAAGCAGGCTGCTGGGACTGCAGCTGGAGAGGTCTTAGCCTCGCAGTTTGAGCTGGATTTTTCACTGATCGCGTGCTTGGTTTCAAGTGTGATGGGTTTAGTGTGGTTTCTTGACAATGGTGCGTATTTCCACATGACAGGAGATCGAGATTTGTTTACTGATCTGGATGAGAAAGATCCTTGAGTGCACATCGAGATGGGCGATGATGGTAGATACAGTGCGACTGGTATCGGTACCATTTCCTTTGAGAGGGAGTCTAGTAAACCCTTCGGATTGAAGGAAGTGATGCATGTTCCAGGATTGAAGAAGAATCTTATCTCTATGGCGATGTTAGAAGACAAGGGATATGATTTTGTCTTTAGCGAGGGAAAGGCTTTCCTGCGTAGTAAGGCAACTGGTGAGACCTGGAGGATAGGGGTTCGAGTTAAGAAACTTTATCAATTGCAGGTATATGGTTGCGCAGCAATGGCAGGCAAGGCAGAAGGAGTGGTGAGCCAGGATGATGGCGAGTTGTGGCACCAGAGATTGGGCCACCTTCACCATGGAGCTTTGAAGATACTGTAGCAGATTTCTACTGGGCTTCCTAAAGGCACTCTTGCACAGTCAGATTAGTGCAAGGGGTGTACGTTGGGAAAATTTTTGAAAGCCACCTTTCACGAGAAGGATAGTCGCACCACGATGATCCTTGAGAGAATTCACACAGACGTGTGTGGACCTTTCTCAGTAGCTTCGACAACAAAGCACAGGTATTATGTGATATTTTTTGATGATTTTTCTTGTAAGTGCCTGATCTTCTTCATGCAGAAAAAGAGCGAGACATACTCAAAGTTCTGTGAGTTCAAGGCACTGGTTGAGAAAGAATCAGGGAAGCAGGTGAAGGCTCTAAGGAGCGACAATGGTGGTGAATTTATCTCTGGCGAATTCAAGGAATTTTGCAGCACAGAAGGAATTCGAAGAGAGCTCATAACACCTCATAACCCACAGCAGAACGGGGTTGCTGAGCAGAAGAACAGAACGATCGTGGGTGCTGCACGGGCGATGTTGCATGAACAGGGCATACCCGTTCACTTGTGGGTGGAAGCATGCAATAATGCAATATATGTGCAGAAATGTTGTCCTCACAGGATACTTGGCATGAGTACACTCGAGGAGGCATTTTCTGGTAAGTGGCCTGATATTTCCCATTTGAGGATTTTTGGTTCACCTATTTACATTCATGTGACGAAGGATGCCAGGAAGAAGTTGGAGCCGACTGCAGAGGTTGGGATATTGTGGGGTACAATGATACGCCCCATAACTATCGTGTGTATTTTCCAGACAGTCGCAAGACTGTTGTGCGACGGGATATCAAATTTCAGGAGGAGAAAGCCATGAAGTGTTCGCTCGAGAGGGAGCCACACTTGCATGCAGATGAGGAGCTATTAGTTCCTAAGGACGAGTCTTAGGATGTGGATCAGCCACAAGATGAGGTTCATGGAGTGGAAGAGACCACTCAGGCAGCGCCAACCATCAGAGGGTGGAAGCGCACTATAGAAGCTGAGCGACTGGCTCAAGATGCAGAGAAGGTTGTAGAAGCACCTACATCACAGCGCAGACAGATACAGTCACCTGATCGGTACAATGGATACATGGCTCTTATGAGCAAGTGTATCGTGACAGAGCCATCCTCTTTCGAGGAAGCTGTGGAGGATCCCGCATTGGTAGATGCCATGGTGGAAGAGTATGATTCAATTTTCAGAAACAGTGCATGGGATATTGTCCCGAGACCGGAGGGTAAATCAGTGGTGGGTTCGAGATGGATCTACAAAATGAAGAAGGAAACTAACGGGAGTGTGGAGAAGTACAAGGCAATATTTGTTGCCCGAGGCTTTTCACAGATAGAGGGGATCGATTATGAGGAGACCTTTGCACCTGTCATAAGGTATTATTCCATACGAACGATTCTTGCTCTCTTAGTGCAGATGGGGTGGCACATTCATCAGATGGATGTGAAGACTGCATTCCTCAACGGAGTCATTGAGGAGGAGGTGTACATAGAGCAGCCCGAAGGTTTTGAGATCTTCAGCAGCGAGTTGCATGTGTGCAGGCTCAAGAGAGCGCTGTATGGGTTGAAACAAGCATCTCGTGCTTGGTACACATGGATAGACAGTTATTTCACTGGACTTGGATTCTCCAAGAGTGAGGCAGATCCTAACCTATACTAGATTGTGGTGGAGGGTAAGTTGCTGATCATTGTACTTTATGTAGATGATTTTATTTTGACAGGTGATGAACTGTTGATACACTCATGCAAGGCTGATCTTGCAAAGGAGTTTGAGATGAAGGACTTGGGCCTCCTTCATTATTTCCCGGGATTGGAAATTTGGCAGTGCAGTGGTGGACTGTTTGTTTCTCAGGGTAAGTATGCCCGGGAGATACTGGAGAAGTTCAACATGCATGGCTGCAAGCCTGTTGATACTCCTCTTCCTGGTGGTTGGAGGAAGGAGGATGCTACTTCAGCAGAGGTAGTGGATGCCACTGTTTATCGATAGTTGGTGGGGTCACTTATGTATCTGGTCAATACACGACCCGATATATGCTATGCAGTTAACCAGCTTTCACAAGCTATGGTTAAGCCTACCAAGCTCTTTTGGAAGGCGGGGAAGCATGTATTGAGATATCTCAGAGGCACATATCTCAGAGGCACATCGGGATATGGATTATGGTACAGACAGTCGGATGAGGTGAAGCTGTGTGGCTTCACGGATGCAGATTGGGCAGGGAGCCCAACGGACAGAAAGAGCACATCTGGAGGGATTTTCAGTATCGGGTCGACAACAGTTTCTTGGTACAGCAGGAAGCAGATATCCGTGGCACTCAGTTCAGCAGAGGCCGAGTATATGGCAGCGAGTTTGGCTGCATGCGAGGCTATATGGATGAGGAAGATCCTGGTCAGGTTGTTCGGTTCACACTTAGAGCCTACTGTGATTTATTGTGATAATCAGAGTTGCATCAAACTCTTGGTTAATCTAGTATTTCATGATAGATCTAAACACATTGACATTCGGTATCATCATATCAGAGATTGTGTGCAACGGAAGATCATGTTACTTTCATACATTCCCACGGAGGATCAGGATGCTGATATCTTGACGAAGGCGCTCACCAGGAGCAAATTCGAATACCACAGGGGCAGGATAGGGTTGCAGATAATCCTTATCTTGTTGAGAGGGAGTGTTGAGATTGCAACAAGATGAGGAGCTTAGTGGAAAGAAGTCGCCTTCACTAAGTGGGCCCGCATGCTATTTTTGGCGCAAAGTCTATTTTTAGACTATGTCTATTTTTAGACATATGGATCATGTTCTATGAGTTGCAGGATGCTATTTGTGGATGGTTGGTTAAGTCGGAAAAAATAGATGGACTTCTATTTTTAGACATATTGGGCAGAATCTATTTTTAGATTGCCAGTCTAAAAATAGATATGTCGAATATTATTAGCTCTTAATAATATTTGGACTCTAAACATTATCTTATTCCCTTGGAGCACTTCAGTTAAGTGCACAGATGTGGCACAAGAGCTGACAGAAGGAATTACGCTATTCCTGAGGGTTAAGTGGAGCTATTGCATGGATACTTCAGTTAGAACTCATGTGACAGAGTTTGGTGGAGTTGATTGAGGAAGTTAGTGGAGTTGTATTTAGTTTAACTAATATAAACATAGTTGAGCTATTTGTATTTAGTTTAACTAATTGATACAATTAGTGAGAGTGGTGTGAATTAATTATGAATTAATTCACTAATTATAAACTCATTAATCAACTAAAGAATGCATCAGTTAACTTCAGTGCATGGACAGTTTCAGTGGAGACCAGTGCAGAAATAGGTGAAAGAGCAGGTTAACTATCAGTTGTGACTATAATGTTGCTATTTGCAACACACAGATAGGTGGAGTAGCCCATGAGGATTGCGCAGTTCAAGCTAGGTGGTTTATCTATTTAATGAAGCCATCCCATAGCATTAATTATGCAATAGAGGCTGGCTATCAAGTGGCAAAAGATTGGAGCATGTGTTTTGCTAGATCTAGCTTGATAGTGTGTAGAAATTGGAGGTAGTGCTGAGATCTTGTGAGAAGTTTTGTACTATGATTGTTACATTATCTCCATGACATATAATATACAGATAGTTGGGGTTTTCAGCTTTAAGCTTTCCCATTAAATACTGTGTTCATATGTGTGATTGTTTGTGGTTTTAATGTATGCATGCAATTGATTTATTTCCACATGATGATGATCAATGGTAGAAGAGATTCTGTATTATGCATGAAGTTAAAATAGTGTGTGATCAGGAGAATCTCGGTGAATAATATCTCAGTTATTCAAATTTCTACAGCGAGACTTGGCTTGTTGCTCAGCCAGACTGATTTCCAAGCCCTAAACCTGTTCTAAACTACTCAAGCTATGGAAAGCTTCTTCCTATGCTTTTTTTTTCTACTGAATAAGTATCTGCAAGATTGAACAAATTATGCCATGTAAATATGGCTCTTTAAGAAGCAATGCACGAAATTTCTTTGCAATATCCAGAAAGTTTTGAGCTGTTTCTGTTGGGTAGTTGCAAAATTAAGGAAGTAGTGACCATAGAGCGTGAACACAAGGTTGTGTATTATGTGAAGCTACTGAGCGTCCTTCCACTTCAAGCGTCTTATATTTCTCATGCAGTCTATCCATCCTCTGTTTCTTGCATATATTAATGAAGGAAATATTTAACTATACTTATTCCCTCTTACAAGCCCAAACTTGTCTTTGCAAAGTATCCATCAAGTAACCTGCTTATTAGATTTATCCATTCCGACATGCCATAAAATAGGAATGTCTTATATCATATCATATCAAGTGAAGCATTGGATTCTTGGTATCTTATTCTCCAATATACAACAAATATGTGCTAAAATAGCTTCATAATTGAGCCATGTCCACTGTTTATTGTGCTTCAATGATGTCCCAGTGGAATATATATATATATATATATATATATATATATATATATATATATATATATATATTTATGTTTTAACGTAAATGTTCATTCAGTCGACATGTTTAATCACTTTAGAGTTCGTATTCGTACATACCAATGTTACCAAACATAGTCTATATTTGGATCAACAACTACTCCATATTGCCAGAATTTTTGAGGAATAAAGTTATATCTAAAAGAAAAGATTAAATCCCTTTTTAGGTGGTAGCATACATCATCAAAACATTACAACTCCCTCTGAATCCTTACTATAGGTGATCATCAAGAATTTGACAATCTGCACTCCCATCTTTGAGATGAGACTTTATCATGTTGTAAGAAGGTGATGTGACAATAATTTTTTTCTGAAGGTGAAATAGTGAAACCTCCCTTATTGACAACTGCTCCATAGATATCCTCTGTAAACTGTCATGATAATGACAATGGGATTTTGCAGATATATTTGAGCCAATACCTGGGATGCCATTTAATACAACAACTACAATATTCATTTTTGAAAGGAGTGTCACTATAATTTAATCTATCGGGAAATGATTATAAATAATGTGCCTATGAAACTGATACTTATTTAAAAAAAACATGCTTACAACCAGAAAAGCTTTATATTGCTATCAAACCAATTATATAGCCAACAAAAATTTATACTGTTACTACTAAAACTTCTTTTTACCAATTAGGACGGTATATTGTAGTGCTTTCAAGTTCTTCAAGTAGAAGTATCTTATTGGAGTTGAAAATTCTTTTTTACCAATCAGGACGGTATGCTTCCAAGTTCTTCAAGTAGAAGTATCTTATTGGAGTTGACAATTCAAAATATTATCAGGTCCCTTTATTTTTCTTCTTGTCTTAACACAATATTGCGGATATATCCTGAATAACTTAAGGATAGTTGGAAATGGACTTACTTTTCAAGTCACTGAAATATATCAATGCTATCGATAGAGACTTATAAAAATGTGAACTGATTGTGTATGAATTTGTTAGCAATAGTCCTTGTGGCTTTTGGTTTAGACTTTCTAGTAGCATGGGAATATATTCCTATTGTTTATGCCTACCAAACACGATAATCTGAGTTTTTGATTTTCTTTCCCCCAAATCTAAGCATTTTTCTGACACAAATTCTTTTCTATGCGAAATATTATGTTTTTTTATACAACTCCAGGTATCGCAAGGCTTCCTGAAACAAGGATATGGATCCTTTAATGAAGGAGGGAATTGATACACTTTTGGTGTACCTTTACAGAGTTCTTGGACTTACAGAAGAAATGAAGCAAGTTGCATCTCTAAAAACAATTGTGTTGTGGTATGTAACTTTCATTGTAATGTATTATGCTGCTTTAATATGTAATATTTTTCAGGTGAAACTATGTATTCATTTGCACGTTGTCAACAGAGGTCAATGTATGTTATTTTGCATTCTAGTTCCATAGTCCAACTTAGTGACTAGATGTCTTAAGATCATGTGTCCTTTGCATACATTGTAATAGAGTGGGGTTCTAGAATTTAGAAACCATGCATGCTTCAAAGGAATGGATACTATTATAAGAAGGCTGCAAGAAGGATGGCCCTATGGCTTGAATGGACAGTGCATGAGAAACTAGAAGCTTTGCTAGAAGGGTCTGGGCATTTACAAACACTTTCATTCTTGTATGCAAGTAAATGATTACAACAATTAGCATTGGACATATGGAGAATCATAGCACAAAAAAATTTGAAAATACCTTTGCAAGGGTCTCCTGTTATGCAGAAAAGAGGAAAGGAGTCAACTAGTATGACACATGATCAGTTGGCAACTGTTGTAGAGGAAACACGATTTCTAGAAGAATCATCTGATCACAAGCTTGTCTTCGATTTGTCATATAATCCCAATCACCTTTATTATAATTCATTGGAATTTGGTTGGCTTCGTTGCCTTCTGTGTCTATACTTGTGGTTTTGTATTGAGATTATTTGGGCTTGCTGTCAGTGTTTTTCACTTCTAAGAATGCTTTGTTTTTGTTTTTCTCTAATTATGTGTTGAACATTTTTTAATAATCAATGCTTATTATAAAATTTCAAGGATTGTACCAATTAGACCTGCGAATATTTGTTTGGATTTATCTATCGCTTAATGTATGGATAAAGGAGTCTTTCATCAGTAATTGCGAATTAATTTTTTTTCATTTCAAATTCGCCTTGAGTTACTGTCTTATATGGTTATTAGTGTTGTCTAGATCTCTCCAATTGTGAAAACCTAGGTTGGACTTCCCTTATGTGTTCTTCTTGACGTAATTCATTAGAATCTGGTTGGCTTCATTGCCTTATGTGTCTATACTTGTGGTTTTGTATTGAGATTGTTTGGGCTTGCTGTCAGTTCTTTTCACTTCTGAGAATGCTTTGGTTTTGTTTTGCTCTAATTATGTGTTGAAATTTTTTTAAAAATAAATTCTTATTATATAATTTCAAGGACTGTCATAACTCCTCACATAATTCTTTAAAGGGTGCTAGCTCATTGGAAGAGCACCTGCCATGCAGGAGGTTGGTGGTTCGATTCCACCGCACCCTAACATGAATTATTCAATGATATTGTTGATTTTTTTAATTAAATATTTTTATATTGATTTATTTTAATGGTGAGATATTTTTCTAGAGTCATTGTTTTATATTTTCTCTAGAAAGACAATAGATAGGATTAAAGACATTGTCTCCATAAAGACAATATGTCTTTAATTCCAACTATCGTCTTTCGAGAGACAAAATTGAAATTGTCTCAAGTTAAGACGATTTACCCAAAAATTGTCTTAAAACCCCCCTTTGTGTTGTAGTGCAACTATTGTCTCTGGAGAGACAAAAATGAAATTGTCTCTGGAGAGACAAAAATTCTTGTGCTATATATTGTCTTTATAGAGACAATATTTTAAGACAATTTAATTGAGACACCCGCTTAAAGACAATATTTAAGACAATACACAAGTTTTCTTTTGTCACAAATTAAGACAATTTACTCAAAAATTGTCTTAAATATTGTCTTTAAACCCCCCTTCATGTTGTGGTGATATCGATACTCAAGACTCCATTAAAATTTTACAGGTAGGTTTGGCTACTTAAATTATATTCAGAAATTCTAGAAAATTTTGATGGTCTTTCAGAAAATTTGAAATATGTGAAAAATCAGAGTTGAATTTTATAAGTAGGAGAAGAGTAAAAGAAAGTAACATGTTGAGAATAAATGATGGGTGGTGAGGAATAAACAAGTTGATTGTTTATTTATTTAGTTTTTTCATATTGTAGTAATATTTATATTTAGTTCTATCTATCAACAAAATTAACCTTGGCACCTTGCTGCATGTTCATTTATTTAGTTTTTTTTGTTTCTTCACTTTGCTGCATATTTTCCATGGTCTAGCGGTTAGCTATGGCTACTTAAATCGATATTCATTCAAATCTTGTTCCCCATAGTTTAGCAGTCAGCTATAGGTACTTAAATCGATATTCATTCAAATTTGGTTGCTTTAAATATTAGGTAGTCATTGCTACTCAATTCGTGTAATAGTTCCTATGGCATCCTCCTCACATATCTACATCCTCTCGTTTTTATATACAATGTAATTAATAAAAATATAAAACAACATAACAATAATTTTTTTATTAATAAAAAATTTATCATTCAAATTATACTAAATATTATTCACTGTAATATACATGACTCACAAAAATTCAATTCAATTGCAATTATAGTATTAATTTTCTATGTAATTGATCAACATGAGAAATGTATTAATAATTTTAAAATAGAAATGTACATTGAATTAAGTTTTAATAGAATGTAAAAAATTAATATTTTAAAGTTCAAAAATATATTAATAAATAAAAATGATTTGTAATTATAGTATTAATTTCCTATAATATTCTACCAATTAAAGATTTTCTTTTAATTAATCAATTAATTAAAATAAAAGATATATACATTAAATTAAGTTTTAATATAATGTAAAAAATCAATGTTTTAAAGTTCAAAAATATATTAATAAATAAAAATTATTCTTATTGATATATTAAACGACATCTCTTTAAACCGGAATTAGTTTTATCTGTAAATTTTTATTGCTCAAATTCCAATATTGTATGTATTTTTAAAGAAATATACAAGGTTGTCAAAAACTCTTACAAATTTACAGTTTGCTGACAAGAGTTTCCTCATACTTCTCTTCCTCATACTTCTCTCGAGGTTGTTGGTTCCTCATCTTTTTTTTCAGGGTGTTCAGTCCAGAAATGCAAATGACCTACGTAGAAGTAGATCAGTAAGATAGGTAGGACTGGATCATTCAGATAACTGCAATATTTTTGTACCCTAAAAGTTTCTACAATGATTTAGGCCTTAGATTCAATAATGCAAAGATTTAAACAACTGAAAATATAAGTATTAACTGATGCGAACAGGTAGATTCGCAGTATTAAATGGCATACATGTACAATGCTGCCCAACGTCTAGTAGCATTCCTAGCATTGTTATGTATATAATTCTTCCATGGCAGGTCTCCACTCTCTGCATATGAAAGGTTTTACTTCGTTTGTAGAGCAATCTCGTAATCTTTTCAATTTCATGGTGGTTGTTGTATTTAGAGTCAAACATAGCGAGTCTAATTCTAAAAATGATTCTCTTTCAAAGTCAATATTACCATTAAATATATACACATTATTAATTGAAATAAATAACATTTTATTTAATACAATTGCATAAAATGTTTTATTTAATAAAAGGAATTATTTTTAAAGTCAATACTATCATTAAATATATACACATTATTAATTGAAATAGATAACATTTTATTTAATAAAGCTACATGCAATGTCTTATTTTATAGTTTAATAAAAGAACATGGAATGTGCTAATAAGAAAACCTACCCACATTACACGTCCATGAGGAAAACAAAACCCACTCGCATGGATTACACTTGCATGCCCATTAACGCCAAGGATATGGATCAACTAGTTACAGGGGAATACTTGTTGCTTGATCCATTTTGTAGAAGAAGCATGTTAGAGACAGACTTCCATTTTGTAAAAGAAGGCATGTTGGAGACGGACTTCATGTTATCTGCATAATGGAAACATCACTACCGATCTATATGTTTGTTACACTAACGAAAGAACAACACAAGAGACACGATGAATAACAATTATTTAGACAGAAGGTGGGGATCTCTTGCAAACCATCATGTTCGAGGAGTTAAGAATTCTTTGGAAACTTTGGGTCAAAAATGGAGCAGATCTATGATATGGTGTGAAAAGACCCATGCTCTATTTTTTCCTTCGGTTCTTGTTTCAGTCACAATAGCCTAGTCTTCCCTAAGACCCCATGCTCTAGTCTTTCCTTCGGTTTCCTTAGGTTCCTGCTTCAGTCACAATAGCCTAGTCTTCGCTAGAGAGCTAACAGAATCTTGGGTTGTAGGTTGTAGACTCAGTTCTCTAGTTGCAAGTTACAAATTCAGGTTCGAGGCTAGTAATAACTTGTACGTTTCCTTTCCTTGTCTGATCTATTTTAATATTTAAGCTTTTCTCTTTGTTTAGAATTTTAAAATCTTGTACCATGCATATTTTGTTCAAAAGCATGAAAATTAACACACAATCAATTAAGCAGTACTACGAGAGGGTAAGTCCACACTATAAATTGGGTAAGTCTACACTCTTTACAGTAAATTTATAAGATATAAATTTAATTTAAAATGAAAACAATTGTCAAGACTTTACAGTCTTACTCGTACTTATTGTTTACAATCCTACTGGTACTTAATAATTATCAATATAGTATCCTATAGTATCCTCACTTCGTAATTAATTAATGGTATCCTCATATAGTATCCCCACTTCGTAATTAACTAAAAGTAGATATGTATAAAAAGAAAGCAAAGATACAGTGAGCTATTACTTTTGGCCCATTTGAAATCTCAATATCAATATCTGTACAAACTTTATTCATATTACATGGATTTAAAAAGTTTCTTTTGCAATTTTGAATAGAAATAAAATGACTTAAATCATATTCTTAGTACTATGGAATTTATAATAAATAGCTATGATCTATATTGAAGTTGTTCACTGCACTGAAAATAGTAAAAAAATGTGCATCGATATTACAAGTGAACATCAAATTTGTAGTGATTTTGTGGTTTGAATGTTTCGCTATAGCATGGATTATTAGAGGAGATGCATAGAGATATCGATGAGCTTTGAACTCATTCTTGACTTCTTCTACTTTCGCTATACATTGAATATAATGAATGGAATGACCATATCACCTTTGGTTGGAGGTAAGACCAGCTACAAGCCAACCAAGAAAAACCAGCAAGTAAGAAGGGAGACAAGACCTGAAAGGAAATGAGAAGGATCGATTTTATGCAAAAACCTGAGGTCAACCATTGAATCTCTCCTGTGCTTGCTCTCAAAGCCAAAGTATGGGCAACAATGTTTGTTGGCTCTCAAAGCCAAATTGCTAGCAACAATGTCCTAGGCGATGAAGAAATGGTGAACCAGTGACCCTAGTTGCCTGATGGCTTCGCATAGCTTGCTTCGCTCTAGAGGGATGGCTCCCCATAGCTTGTTGCATTTTGGAGTAGGTCTGGAGATTTCTACATGAAATGGTGAACCAGTCAACCTAGTCGTCTAGATGGCTCCGCATAGCTTGCTGCCCTCTGGAGGGAGGGATGGCTCTGCATAGCTTGTTGCGCTCTGCAGTAGGTCTGGAGATTTCTACTCTGAATAGGAGTTGTCTTTAGTGCGAATTTTTGAAGGCTTTTCCGGTGGATTTTTCAGGTGTAATTTCTTTAAAATCTGGCAAGAATTTATTGAAAACAAAAATTTGATGGGTAACTTGCACAATCGAAGTGTCCTAGGGGTTTTTTAGGGTGCTGAATCTACATATACAGTAAAAAAACTAGTTTAAATAACAAAAATGAAGATTTTACCTCAATTTTTTTCACTGGATTCCGGCATCGAAAAATCCAAAAAATCGCACTAAAGACTACTCCCTTTGGATATTTCTACATGAAATTCTCTTGAGTAAGACTTTCTTTACAATGCAAGAGCAGTAATGAAATGCACTTGAGTAAGGCTTTCTGGTTTTTTTTTACAATGCTAGAGCAATAAGGCACCAGAGCTGCATGCATACAGATAGCCATATGGAAAAGTCCAGATAACCACGTGGAAAGGCCTTGGAAGGACATTTTAGCCACGTGAAAATTTTGGATATAAAAAAAGTTTAGCAAAAAGTTTGGATATAAAAAAGTGTTGCACTATAGACTATAGAAATTTAGATATCAGAAAACTTTCTATATTAGAAAACTTTGACACTATGATAAAATTATATGAGAAAACTTGGACACTACCAGACTTAGGATAAAATAAGGTTTCCCAACATTCTTGCATTGCGAAAAGTGATCTTTGCAATAAAAAGTGAAAAGTTTTGATGAATAACTTTGATTAAAATTTTTATGAATAAGATTGCCAATGTAAAACTTTGGGTTAAATTACAAGAGAGGAAAAAAATCTAGTCCTCTTGAAAGAAAGGATTAATAATAAGATGAGTTATACAATAATGAAATATGTGCATGTGATATGCACATTATTATTAGGACGAATTAGAAGAGTACTATTTATTTTTTATTATATTAATATGTGGTCGTTATTTTATTAATGTATTTATGTTTTTATTGAAGTTTATAGATTGAAATTCCACATGAGTATAGTAAAGTGGGTTATAGTTTTAATTTTGAATGAAATTTTATATAAATAAATTATAATATTTATTTTAAAGGTTATGTATATGTATATTTTATAAATAGGAAGTATCTATATGTTTATTAGAAGTGTTTGTTTAAGTATTTTATAATTTATAATTTAGAAGTTTATATATATATATATATATATATATATATATGAAAATTTGTTATTATTTAATTGGAGTGATTATTTGGTTATTTTGATGTAAGGTTTTAATGAAAATATAAATTCTAAGTTTTGATTAAAAAATAATTTGAAAATTTTGTTATTATTTAACTATAGTGATTATTTGGTTAATCTCATGTAAAGTTTTAATGAAAATATAAATTATAAGTTTCGAGTAAAAAAAATAGTTTTGGTTTCTCTATATGAAAGAAAAATAAACATAATTTAGATAACATACAATAAAAATATAATATACAATGTTCATGACAAATAAATTATTCGTGTATATAATGAAACATCTTAAAAGATGTTTATTCATCTATTTGTTTTGGATAATTGTACAAAATTGTCTTGTGAGTATTTGATCTTAGTAGGGAGTTTATTTATTTCTTGTATTGTCTTTGGGTTCATGAATAGGTTGTAAGAGCCAATGAATTCTTCTATGGAATATAGAGGTTGATACTTAGACCTTTTAGCATCACTTACAACATATAGGAATTTAGACTCTCTATACAATCTCCTCTCGCGACCTCTAATAACAAATATGGTTGCATAGGATAAATCCATTTGCAAGGTTCTGCCTAATTTTTTGGCCCAAGATCTAGAGGGTGACATGGTATACGCCACTAGAATGTTAGCCATGACAATGTCCATGACTACACCCTTTGTGTGGGTTTAGGTGAGGGATATCGCTAAGTGTTTGATGAGACCTAGGCACTTGACCCTTCTAGAATCAAATGAATGAAGGTCATGGTAAGGTTTGGTGATGTTTAAGCCCGACGTTAACGTGACTGATTTGGGCATGTGGTTTTCAGAAACTCTTGATTATAACATATAATTGTGAAGAATTTTACCATAACATTGAGGGTGATGTAGAAAGGAGGGTTATCCTCATCTTCTTCCTCTACATGTGGGCCACATACCATGGTAGGGTGATATTCTTGAATGTTTAGGGTATCATTCTGAGAGGATAATTCAATGTGGTTGATGAACTTTTGTATGTGAGACTAATAGGTTGGATTTTGAGATAGTTCCAACAAAGGGATTAGGACCCTTATCCTGCACAAGAATTGTTCTAGGTTAAACATTGAGACTATGGTTTTTTCACTTTCTCTAGCTAGTTCAAGTCATGACTTAGGCGGTAAGGGCTCTTGTGGTTTCCTTACTACCTAGTTCAGGTAGGGATTGGAATTATGATTGGGTTTACTCCTCCAATTTCAAGGTCCTTGTGAGTCTTTCAGAACATCGAGAGGATTTTGGTTGCAACGAGGGGATGGTTCTAAGTCATGTGAGGGCTTAAAATCCATTAGGGGAATTTTGAGGTCTAAAATGGGCCTCCTAAGGAAAATGTAAAATCAAAATTCACTTTATATGAACCAATCACATTTTAGGGGATGACATCATCCCTAATGGTTGAGGTGGCATTGCTTGAGTTAAAGGTACTTACTTGTCACATTTTCAATGGTGGATAAAAACTCATGGTTAACCATGGCAGTGCTCTAAGTACTTTTAAAGTCAAAGTAAAGTATTCATAATAAATGTCATTTCACACTTTTTGAATAAAAATATATTATTTTCATTTCATATTTCTTGAAAGAAACAATGCAAATCCCTATATATTTATTATATTATATTATATTATTTTTATATAGTATATTAATTACATGTTATTATACAATTTAAATAATATAAATTTTAATTAATAACATATAATATAATTAATAATTTATAAATTTATATTTATATTTTATTTTAAGTTATTTAAGTAAAAAGGACAAATGCATTAGTTGTTCAATGATAATGATTTTTTCTTGAAAAACTCATTCTTATTTATAGTCACATCAACACAATTTTTTTATTAATTTTATTTCGGTACAACTTTTGAATTGAATTTAACTATGGTTACATTGATTGTGGTGCAAAAAGTGAATTGAAAATTCATAAATATTATTTAATGATTTAGCTATTATTTTATTATTTCCTCAGGAGGCCCATTTTAGACCTCAAAATTCCCCTAATGCTTTAGTTTGATTTCTTGCTTTAGCCAGTCCACCTAATCTATGAAACATGTCATATTTCCTCTCGAGTTCTGCCACATACCATGGTAGGGTGATATTCTTGAATGTTCAAGGTATCGTTGTGAGAGGATAATTCAATGTGGTTGATGAAATTTTGTGTGTGAGACTAAAAGGTTGGATTCTGAGCTAGTTCCAACAAAGGGACTAGGACCCTTATCCTACGCAAGTATTGTTCTAGGTTAAACAATGAGACTATGGTTTTTTCACTTTATTTAGCTAGTTCAAGTCGTGAATTAGGTGGTAAGGGCTCTTGTGGTTTCCTTACTACCTAGTTCGGGAAGGGATTGGAATGGTGATTGGGCTTACTCCTCCAATTTGAAGGCCCTTGTGAGTCTTTCAGAACATCGAGAGGATTTTGGTTGGCATGAGGGGATGGTTCTGAGTCATGTGAGGGCATAACAACTTTAGTTTGATGTCTGGCTTTTTCCAGTCCACCTAGTCTATGACACAAGTCATATTTTCTCTCGTGGAATTCCATAATCACCCTATGTTTTGTAGGCTTCCTATAATGTTAGGGAATTTTCATAATTTACTTTTGTGTTATAAAATGTGGGGTATTGATCTTCTACCCAATTTATTCCTTTTTCTTAGTTCTACTCATCAGAGAGTTCATCCCTTTGCAAGTTCAATTATGTTCTAAGTCGGCTTGGATCGACTGGTCATCGAACCTCTTTTCTCTATGTTACATTAGTTATGGGTTAAAAGGCTTACAAATGAAATTGGGATTTTAGCGTGGTGGCACTAGGTTTCTAATTGGCTCTTTCGACTCAAGTCTAGACTCCTTATTGTATAAGCTCCTTATTAGCCTAGTAATTTCTTCAATATTGTCTTATACTATGTATTTATTATGTGTGGAGTGGTTATTCTCATCCTTTACTTTCTTCTTGTCTATTTCCTTCACATTTCCTTTCTCTTTCTATTTTATAGTTTTCATTCGTTGTCTTAGTTCTCCTTAATTTTGTAGTAGTGGATAGGTTTCATGTTATTTCAACTGTGTCAGATTTCATGTTTTCTAGGGATGTGGGTTTTCTTTATCTCAACGTGACAAGAAAATCAAGTTTAAAGTTGCGACATAATTCACCATGGGAGCGGTAGGTTTAGGTTTTATATCATTTGGGATGTTGTTATACACCTTGTTAAGCCTTTTAGTAAACTCCTCTACATTCTATGAGGGTTTCTTCTTAACTGCCAAAATTTCTATTAGGTAATATTAGAAGTTTTTCTTATCATCCCATTGCATATAAAATGTTATTTCTATGTATTTCCGTGAGTTGAAAGAGAGAGGACTAAGGGCACCAGTCCATTTTAGAACACATACTTCCAGTGTTTTTAATAAGAGCCACATAAATACATCCTCTTACTCTACTATGAAATTATCACTAAAATATTGAAAGCGATGATATGTTCCTCAACTGTCCTTTTATTTCCCCCATTGAATCTGGGTAGGAGTTTTAATTACATGTTGTGTAAGATATAAGGTAAGGACAAGGGTGTATATCTAGCTGCTACCCAGGATAATGGATGATTAGGAAGGTGTTTCTGATTATGGGGTGGACCTTGTCTTGCCATGATATGTTGTAGAATAAGGTTTCAAGTAGTAGATGATATTGGGGTTCTAGATATCTTTGTCGACCCAAGAGTTAGATAGGCTGTGGATGAACATTTAGTTCCCAATGTATTAGGAGGGCTACATGACTAAGGTATTCTTTGTATTAGTTACAAGGAGGGTGTGTCAATATGAGGTGTTTTTGGGTGACAAAGTTGACTAATCACAGTGGGAAAAGGATGAGGAGCGGGATTAGGTATACTAGCCTCAGAGGAATATTCCTGTAGAGCCTTATTTCACTATTATTGATGGTAAATGAAACATTCGGGATTGAAAGAAAGTAGTAAATTAGGATTTGTGTTATTGTTGGTGTGTCTCCTTGTAGAAGCCAGGATGTGATTGTAAAGAATATCTGCTGACAAATGAGAGAAATATGTGCAGTGTTGCTACACAATTTGGTCAGTTATCATAGTAGTGTAGTGGTGAGTATAAAGAAAATAAAGTGAAATTTCCATGTAGGTAAACACAACTGATATATCCAAATTTTTCCTACCTTCAAAATCTAAGGAATGCTTCATTTTTCCCAAGTAATTAATTCATACTTCGTTCCCGTTAATGACGCTCAGAGATGTTAGGGCCCTAGAGTCACTGACACTATTTCAATGGTGCATAAATTGGGAAGATATAATATTTTCCCAATTAGAGATTTTGTAAATTGTTGAGTTATTTGATATGTTTTTTTAGGAATTATGATGGAAACATGTAAAAATTGTGGAAGAGATTATTGGGTTTAATTCTTTCATCTAATTTTAGTTTGAGGCATTCATACACCTAGGGTTTGACATATGTGTATGATAGTTATTGTGTAACTTTGAAAAAATGAATGACATAACAAGAATAATAACTAAGAACTGAAGAATATAGTTATTTAACATAAACATAAAGTTAATTCTCATTTATCATTTAAACCCCTGCGTTATTCATTAATATAAATAAATAATTCATAAAATATTAAATCACATCACAAGCATAAGATCAATAATCAAACTGATTCAGTTCTTATAATTATAGACAAAATAAAAATATTTCATTTAAACAATAGAAAAATGTACCACCATGAATTGTCATAAAATATTGAAACTATATTAATCTGAAATTGAAAAATTAAGGTTACATTAGAATTATATGATAATAGGAGAAAACACTAACAACCCATCATGTACTGTAGCATCCAATCTCTTACCACAAATCCTTATTACAAGCCTAGCATATCTAAAAAAAATTTTGATAAAGTTTTGTATAAAAATTTTCCCTTCCTTTTTTACATCAAAATGGGGTTATTTATAAGACACAACACCTTAGGAAATAAACCATAAATTACTAGTGGTTATAAGAAACCACTAGGTAGTTTACAATTAATAATTTCCATTTTGTAATTGATTTCTTTTGGAGACTTCTAATTGTCAAGGTGCTTCCTGCTTCTCCAACTCATTCTTCATGTAGTTTAAATCCTGCAAGTAACTCAGTAGAGGAACATGTATATTATTGAGGTGTGTGATGTGTCCCTACAATTGATGTTTATGGTGTCCACTAGGTGGAGGTAGACATTGCTGACATTGTAGGCTTCTTCAATTATTTCTAATACTATTTCTGAGATGTTGTTATATATTGTGAGATAAGGCACCAATCTTTGGTTAAAGGAAAATTGCAGTCTCGAGTTGCTTTAATGGAAACCTCCAAATTAGTAATTGAATCATATTCCAAAGGATGCAAGCCATTGAATATATCTTTCAACTTGAACATTGTGTAGAAGGAGGGTTACAAGGGACTGATGATGTCCTTACGTACCACTACATATCCTTCCTTATCAAACACTATTGGATCATTATTAACTACTTCTAGGCCAATTTTATAGTATTCCATTTGTGAAACAATCTTGATCATGTCCATGAACCTAGGAAACAATCTCTTGAATATTGGTTCAAAATATCCCATGATCTTCATTACCCTATCTGACATTTTTCTTTCCTTTTTTTCCATTTACTCTATGAGATTTATCTTTGGGAAGACCGTGCTACAAATCAAGACAAGGAAAGGCATGTCATGGAGTGATAAATCCTACCTGATCCTTATGAGTATAAATTTCATTAGTATTCGAAAATATTATGTATTTTCCTCTGGTATGATTTTTGAGCTTCTTGCTTCTTTTTTAGCCTTAAGGACTAGTTCCCATTTTTCTTGTAATAGTGTAAGTTGCTCACAATTCTCATCATTTAGCACATCCTTAGTTATATTCTCACAAATACTCTAATAGGTCACCTTAATATTGGCTTGGGAGGCATGGTTTTTCCTAATGGTGTCTAGATCTCGCTTGACCTAATCATATGGCCTCTCTTGCTCCTCAACTGCTTTATTTAATTCTTTGATTGCTCTCTTCTTTTTGGAAAATTATTCATCTTTTTTGGATTATTAATAAAATCCTTAACTTATTAATTGCATCATTCATTTATAGGCTTTCCATAGTTGTAGCCAAATTGTATGCTTGAGTATGTATGACGATCATTTTTCCACTGTCTTTAGCTTTCAGATCAACTACTCATAACAAGACTTAATCTTTATACTATTGAGCCTCCTGAGTGACTGCTTTTAAATCTTCACCATCTCCTCTTTGTATTTCTCAACTTCCATCAACTTCATTATCAAAACAAGATAGGCCTCCCATTTTCCTTATCTTGTTTGGAGCTTGATTTCTTTGCTTTTTTCATCGAATATATTCCTTTATTCTTGGAACTAATTCTATGTTAATAACCACAAAGGGAAATTTTGGATAGGCCTCTCTTACCATATGTTCATAGTAACACCCCAACACTGAAAATTAATTAGTGCCTAAAGAGTAGAGAAGGATATGTGATTCAACTAATTTCATACACGATGTGTAAGTAAATATTATGTATATGCATAATTTCCATATATGTGCATATATTTCGTATTGCAATGCACAACTTTTGTATTCGCAAATTCCATATATGCACATAAATGGAAGTTGCACATATACAAAAGATATGTGCATATACAAAAGTTGCGTATATACGAAAGATATGTGATACAAAAGCTGCACAAATATAAAAGTTGTGTGATTACTGCATATGCACATATTTTATATATGTGCATATCTTTCGTATATGCACAACTTTCATATATGAACATATATTCCATATATGCATAACTTCTGTATGTGTGCATATCTTCTATATATGTGCAACTTCTATATATACAGATATCTTTTTCATAGGCACAACTTCTACGTATGCACATATATTCTGTATATCTGCATATATAAGTGCTACAATCCTTTGATCTTATGCAAAGAAAAATATATGCTTCTTCTCACAAGTTTCCTTGTGCTCTAATACCATATAAAAATGTTGGATAACCTGCACATAAAAATCTAGTTGCAAAGAAGAAACAATAGTTGCAAGCTTGAGACTAAAGAGAATAAAATAATTTGGTTGTTTCAAAGAATGAATGAATGCCATATAAATATTATTCTTCATGATGGATTTAATGCACACTAAGTTTTCCTTCTAGAAAATTCACATAGGTAATCACTAATAAAAAATACCCATGGTTTGAGTTAACGTGGAATCCTGGTGCAAGATCCTGCTAGATTTTGTTAGAGACGAGTAAAATGTATCAAAAAATAACTCTCAGAAAGGTCTATCAGTATCTCATAGCAATGCGTTGGAGACTGCATGGATGGAGAAATGCATTTATTTCCATGCCATTCGCTAGGGTCTCTAGTTCCAGGGGTGGCTGCATCACGAGGTCCAGTCCCGACCACCACGACGCATAGGAGGTTGGGCCCGTCATTTTCTGGTTATGGTCCTTGCAAAATGTATTTTAGGATGAAAAGACAACCAACAATGTTGAGAGAGTAGAAAGTCCAACTTTCCAGTCTAATATTGATTTTATTAAGAATTTCCCTATGAGAGGAATGTTTTATGGTTGTATCGGTAAAAGGTGCACCCAAGTATTTAAATGGTAGGGAGGCAACTGAGAAACCAAGAATTATAGTGATATTTCTTTAGGTAATATGAGGAGTATTGTAAAATAAGACCTTAAGACTTTTCCTGATTGATAGTGGTACTCAAGGCTTTCGATAAAAGCGCAAGGATATCTTTGAGAATTTTTTCTTCCATAACTGAGGGGTATTTTAGGAATAGAGTGTCATCTACAAATTTATGAAGAGTCATAGGGGTATCATTGTGGAGTGCTAAGCCTTTCAAGGTGCCAATATGTAATGTTACTTTATTGGTTTTTCCCAACCATTTATCCAAAAGGATAAAGAGGAAAGGTGAGAAGAATTATCCTTATATGATGCACCTAATGGGTTTAAAATACCACATGTGGGCCATTGAAAAACATGGAGAAGAAGGATGCGGATATAATTGAAATGAACCATTTGTTCCATTCAACACTAAATCCAAAGGTGAGGAGAATTCTTTCCATGTAGGCCCATTTTAGTTTATCAAAGGATTTGGAAAGGTCAAGCCTAATAAACATGCCATTTTTTTTAAATATTTGAGGGAGTGAATGGTTTCATTGGCTAGAATGATCCCATAAAGGATTTTCCAACCTTCCACAACTCACCAATGTTAGTGTCCTTGGAAAGAGATAATTATTGTGGCCATTTCACTTCTTTATTTTATTTAGAATGAGATAATCACTCCAATTTGGAATTGGATTATAACTTGACGACCATAACCTAGGACTAAGTAAGCTTAATTTGTTCCTACAACAAATATGTATAAAATAAGACTCTTAAACAATGCCATGATGTCAACTCAGGTCCACATATTTAATATGTAGGATGTTCAATTTACATGTCTCACATGGAAGGAATTCCTTATATGTTAAGATCCACAAAGGGAAAGTTTGGATAGGACTCTCTTATCATATAATCTTAGTAATGCACATAGTGGTCAAAGAGTAAATATGGATATGTGATTCAACTAATTTTATACACGAGGTGCAAGTAAATATTTCGTATATGCATAATTTCGTATCTGTACATATCTTCGATATATGCACATATCTTCCATATATGTGAAACTCCCGTATATGCACTTCCATATATGCACATATATGAAAGTTGTATATATACACAAGATATGCGTATATACATACATTGTGCATATATGAAATATATATGATATATTGGATACACATATATAAAATTTGTGTAACCTCTGTATAAGCACACCTTTCATATATGCATATATATTTTGTATATGCACAACTTTTGTATATGTGAAAATTTCTTATTTGTGCAACTTATGTATATGCACTTTTGTATATGCGCATATAATGAAGTTTCATATATACACAAGATATGCACATATACAGACATTGTGCATATATGAAAGATATGCGATATAGAAGATACACATATATAATATTTGTGTAACTTTTGTATATGCACATATTTCGTATATACACAAATTTCCTATATATGCACAACTTTCGTATATGCGCATATCTTCCGTATATGTGCAAATTTCAAATATGTGCAACTTATGTATATGCACAACTTCTGTTTACGTTCATATATTCCATATATGCGTAGTATTCGTATATGCATATAACTTATGTATATTCACAAATTTCAAATATGTGCAACTTATGTATGTGCACAACTTTTGTTTACGTTCATATATTCCATATATGCGTAGTATTCGTATATGCGTATAACTTATGCATATTCACAGCTTCCATATATGCACATATATTTTGTGTATGAACATATCTTCTATATATGCACATACATATGCACAACTTCAACCTTCGTATATACATTGCTTCTATATATGCACATATCTTTTGTATGTGCACAACTTTTGTTGATTTTAATAAATGAAAATTTTGCACATACAAAATATATGCACATATACAGAAATTGCGCATATACAAAATATATTTGATGCAAAAGATGCACACATATAGAAGTTGTGTGACTTCCATAGATGCACATATTTTTTTTATGCATATGTCTTTCATATATACGCAAATTTCGTATATGCGCATATCATATGTATATGTACATCTTCCATATATGCTCATATATGGAAGTTGCGCATATATGGTAGATGCGCATATATGGAAGATATTAGCATATATAAAAGATATTCACATATATGAAAGTTGCACATATACATAAGATGTGTGAATATGCAAAAGTTATGAATATAATGGTATCTCATCGCCAAATCTATTCATGAAGCAGGAAATTTGGGTAAAATGATGGCTTTAGATGGCATATTCCTTTTGAAATTTTTGAGGTATGGTTTTCCTTTTCAATCTAAATTTTTCCCATTACATTGATGCAGTCCATTAGTGTAATTAATCTGTAGACCCACAATATATCGACCAATTAAATTAATTAATATTGGACGACTAAATTATTCACAAAGACCCCGCCTGATGAGTTAACATGGATGGAATAGATTTTTATATTTGTTTGATAGTTTTTAGGTAGATGGACTTATTTATATTTATTCAAATGAAAATATGGTAACTAAAGGTACAATCATTTTGTTGCTGGTTTTCAAAATTCAGGGAGATCTCCCCATGTCGAAAGTCGATCAAAAACCTCTCAACTTGGCGGAGATCCAGGAATGGGAAGATCTGGAAGATTTTCCAAATCAAGAAAAGAATGTAACTCGCAAATTTGGACAGCAACGACATGCATTAACAATTCAGGAAGTTCAGGAAGATATTATGGAGCTGCAAAATCAAATACCCCTCTTTGCCTTAAAGATGATCATATAATGGGAGGAAGAAACATATCAAGCTATGACACAAACGATGCTTCAACAAAAGAAAGGTAAAGAAAAGGACAAGATTCTTAAGACATAATGCTTCAAGCCCGAACAGGTGCAAACCAGGACTTCGAATTAATTCTAAGAAGACCTTAGCACAGTCTGTCCCCTTTCCCTGACATGCATGTCGAGGAGGAATCGCTTATTTTTCCTTAGAGAGAATGCACATATTTTAGGATTTGTATATGAAAATATTTTGGGAAAGCACACAGATCTTACCCAATACAATGGAGTCGAGGGGAAAAAAAGAGGATCCTCCCTACAAGAGCGGTAGCTCTAGATAACAAAGGAGTAAAGTTCGCCACACTCGATGGGCCGCTCCACAAAATTCATTTCGATCGCAAAACCTGGATGTTTCACTTACGTAGAATTGAATTCGACAACATAACATACGCTGTTATGAGAAATTTGGTGGCTTTCGAGTTACTCGCTCGCGATGATCAGACGAAACAGATAAAGTTGATAAGAAATGCATAAGACAGAAGTTTGGACAAACACGCGGGAGCTCACAGGTGCAGATCACCAGGAGCTCCCACCAGCAAATGCATTCGCTTCGAATTATTCATTAAGCATCAGGAATTAAATAGATACATAGGCAAAACAGATTCCTAATTAATAGGAACTGAATGTCAAATAAAGAGCAAATCATAACTACGTAACCTATTCTCCATTAATTTCTAACACCCCCCTTAATGGAGAAAGGGATTTTTAAACACACCTAAAGTGTCCCTAAACAAATCAAACTTCAGTCTTCCTAGTGGCTTAGTGAATATGTCAGCCATATTATCACAAGAATTACAATAGTCTACAGAAATCTCTTTGGACTACACTTTCTCCCTAACAAAATGAAATTGAGTGTCTATGTGCTTAGTGTTTTTATGAAACACAGGATTGTAAGCCAGTTTGATGGAACTTTGATTGTCACAATTTATGATCGTAGCTTCTGTCTGTTCTTCCCCTGCATCTTGGAGAAGTCTACGCAACCAAACTGCCTCACATGTCGCTGCACACATAGCTTAATATTCAGCTTCTGCCGAGGATAAAGAAACATTATGCTGCTTCTTGCTGCACCAAGAGATGACCCCGGAACCAATGTTGAAGGCGTAACCTGTAATTGATCTTCTGTCATCTAGATTTCCCGCCCAATCAGAGTCTGTATAACCTGTCAACTTAACGTCAAATGAGTCAGAATACAAAATACCAAAAACTAATGTTCCTTGCAGATACCTTAATACTCCTTTCGCTGCACTCCAGTGACTGTCATGAGGTTGAGTCATAAACTGACTCAAAACACTTGCTGCATAGGCTATGTCAGGTCTTGTTGTAGTCAAATAAATAAGACTACCAACCAACTGTCTGTACAATGTTGCATCTGCATATTTCGAACCATCATCCATCTGAAGTTTGCTATTCTGCTGTAAAGGTATGCATGAAGGCTTACACTCATCCATCTTAAATCTGGATAACAGACTCTTTGCATACTTACCCTGGGACAAGAAAGTTTGACTTGAATCTCTCCAAACTTCTAGACCCAAACAATATTGCATTTCTCCAAGGTCCTTCATCTCAAATTTCTGTGATAATTGCTGCTTGATTTCTTCAATGAGATTGTCTGCACTTCCTGTTATTATCAAATCATCTACATACAAAGAAATCACCACTATCTTCCCTTCATTATTAAACATGGTATATAAATTGGGATCATTTTTGCTCCTTTCATAACCATTCATGAGGAAAAAGGAATCAATTTTTTCATACCAGGATCTAGGTGCCTGCTTTAAACCATATAAAGCTTTCTTTAATCTACACACTATATGTTCTTCTCCCTTCTTAACAAATCCTTCAAGCTGTACTAAGTATACTTCTTCTTTTAAATCACCGTTTAAGAAAGCAGACTTAACATCTAATTGATGTATTTTCCAATGATGTTTAGTGGCTAAAGCAATGATCATTCTGATGGTGTTTAATTTTGCAACAGGGGCAAATGTCTCCTCAAAATCAATACCTTCTATCTGGGAATATCCCTTTGCCACCAACCTTGCTTTATGTTTATCAATAGACCCATCTGCTCTAAATTTCAACTTAAATAACCATTTGCAACCTATGGGTTGTTTATCATCAGGAAGTTTTACTAGATCCCACGTATTGTTCTTAATGATGGATTCATATTCCTCATTCATTGCTTTCTTCCATTCAAGACTTTTACTAGCTTCATAAAAGTTAGAAGGTTCTGCAATGTTTAACATACCAGTCATAAGCGCATAATCCCTATATCGAGCTGGTAACTGTCTTGGCCTGTTTGATCTTCTGAGTGGTGGGGGTTCAATTATTCTGCTTATTTCTTCCCTTTGTGGACTGAACTCCACATTATCCTGCTGCTACTGTACCTACTGCTGTTCCTGCTTCTATTCCTGCTTCTGTTCCTGCTGCTGACTGACTCCTGTTTCAGTATCCTCTTCTGAGAGTAAGGGCACATGCCATTCTTCATTGTTTTGGACAGGATTTCCATCATCAATCTGTTCATGGAATAATAAATCTCTACTGACAAACACCTTGTGAGTAGCAGGGTCAAACAATTTATAAGCCTTATACTCACTGCAGTATCCAATGAACGTGCATTTAATGGCCTTTGAATCTAACTTCTTCCTATTCTCTTTAGGAACATGTGCAAAAGCTTTACAGCCAAATACTCTAAGATGGCTTACTGCAGGCTTGAAGCCAAACAATGCTTCAAAAGGAGTTTTATACTCAAGACTTTTAGTAGGACTCCTATTCTTTAAATACACTGCAGTATTAACAGCTTCTGCCCAAAAACCATTGGTTAGATTCTTACATTTCAACATACTGCGAGCACACTCCACCAGTGTTCTGTTTTTCCTCTCAGCAAATCCATTCTGTTGAGGAGTGTAAGGTGTTGTGAATTGCTGCTGTATCCCATGCTCGTTGCAATATTTGGTGAAGACTTCTTTCTTGAATTCCCCCCCTTGATCTGATCGAAGAATCCTGATGAATTTTCCTGTTTGCTTCTCAATCATGTTTCTGAATTGCTTGAAATATTCAAAAGCATGAATTTTCTGTTTAAGAAAATACACCCATGTGAATCTTGTACATTCATCAACAAAGATTAAAAAATAATAGGCCCCCCCTAACAACCTCGTCTGCATCGGACCACATAAGTCAGTGTGTACAAGTTCAAGTATATCCCTCTGTTTTCTATCTTTAATGGCAGGAAATTCATCTCTATGCTGTTTACCGAACGCACATGCCTCACAATCAATATGCAACTTTTTCAAAACAGGAAGACCCTCTACCATACCTTTGTTTTGCAGCAGAAAGAGATCACCAAAGTTAATATGCCCAAGTCGCTGATGCCACAGATTTTCAGCAGACTTATTTGACGCCATCAAGGCTTGCTGAGGCGTAATTTTCACATCCAACTTGTAGAGTCCTCCTATGCGAATACCTGTAGCAATGGGCTTCATATAATCCAACAAATCTTTAATAATGCAATAAGATTTAAAAAATTCTACCTTGAGGTCCTGATCTGTAATCTTGGACACAGAAATCAGGTTCTTCTTAATGCCAGGAACATACCACACATCAGATATATTTCTGATCTTACCATCAGGCAGAGTAACAAGGACATCTCCATGTCCCTTGATCTCGTACCCACTATTATCTCCAAGATAAACTTTTACTCCAGAGTTGGATTCTTTGAAATTTCTGAACCATTGCTTTTTACCTGACATATGCGAGGAGGCTCCAGAATCCACGAACCAAATATCTGATTCATCCTCCTCAGTAGCAGTGTCAGCCTCGGCCATAAATAGTCTAACATCCAGATTCTGATCTGGGTCTGTATCTGCATCTGCATCTGCCAAATGACCTGCATGCCTTCTCTGATTGTACCTCTCTTGATTTGCCTTCTTCTTGCGACAAAATTTAGCAATATGGCTTATCTTACCACAATAAAAACATTCAGGAGCAGAGTCATTTCTATACGAGGTCATACCTTGTGGTGTCATTTTTGATGTGTTGCCCCTCCTCTGATCAGCCATCGCTCTCCCTTTTGGCTTGAACTTTGTTATCAATGCAAGATCTAGATCTTGAGGCTTGAGAGACGACCTCCTTTCCTCTTCATGTAGCAAAATTCCAGTAAGCTCTTCAAAACACGGAGGCTTTTCCCTTGCATTCAATCCAGTTATAAACATCTGATAGTCATCTGTCATACCGTTCATGGTGATTGTCACCAGATCATCATTTGCCACGGTTTTACCGATATCAGATAGTTTATCTTTAACTTCCTTTATCCGGGATAAGAATGACGAAACAGACTCATTCTCCTCCATCTTGATTGAGAGGATCTTCTTCCTGAGGAACAAGGTTCGGCTGATGTTCTTGATTTCATACATGTCTTTGAGAGTTGTCCAGATCTCATTCGCTGTCTTGCAATCCCGAATATGAGGGATGATGCAATCTTTAACTGACAATTTTAATAGGACCTTTGCCTTCAGCTCCCTTTTCTCCCATTCTTGAATTGTTGCATTCGTTCCACCATTTGCAACAGTTGGCTTACCTTCATCACCGATGACAATGCTATAGGTATTCTGACCTTCAAGCAAATTCTGAAGCTTAAATTTCCAATTTGTGTAATTGGAACCATCCAATTTGCTGCTTTCATTTAAATAATCTGCCATTTGAGAATTCATCTTGGAAAAAAAAAAACAGGCTACCCCGACAACTTAAAAAACGAACAACTCTCGATTATCACAACAAATTGAATATGGTTGAATTACAACAGTTGTGACATACAAATTATGAATAAAAATCTGACTGCAGCCTATTGAAAAAAATTGTTTTCCTGTGTGTTTAGCAGAAAAAGTTTCTGCATCTGCAAACAAAATTGCGCATGCTTCAATTCATAATATTGGTTCAGATAAACAAATCATTCATGATCCCACCATCGAAGCAAAGTCCGAAGGTCACTAGATTACCAGGCCGAGAGTTACCAGGCGAGATTGGAAGGAGATTGGAAGTCTCGTTAATTAATCGATCAATGGAAGAATCTGCCACTGCGCAGGGGAGTCCGGAAGACGCAGGGCGTCCTTCCTTCTGGAGGCCCAGAACTCAAGTTGCCAGCTAAAAGAAAAATCGTATAGCTTTGACCGTAATTTCACGGCTAACCTCGGGTCCTCTGAGATCTGGTATTTATTTGGCGGATCCTCCCAACAATGGGGTCCTTTTCGCAATCACAAAAAAAAACGCTGAAAAAGAAAGAATTCAATAGACAGACGAGTTCGAACAGGCCGTCGATTTGTATACGCAGGCCATACGACTGGACCCTTCCAATGTCGGGTTTAATGTTGACAGGGCCTGGGCGAACATTAAGCTCGAGAATTATACAGACGCTGTGGCTGATGCAAACCGGGCAATAGAATTGGATCCTTCTCTGGCAAAGGTTTACCTGCGTAAAGGTATTGCGTGCTTTTATGTGGAGGAATATCAAACAGCTATGGCTGCATTTAAGGCAGGTTCACTCGAGCTTACAAGCTCTGTCCGATTTGTACCACCTCCAGGCGATCCACAGCACATAAAAATGCCTTCGCGGCCTTGGTAAAACACCTTCTCGGCCTTCACACTCAGCCTCTCAACGCACAGGCCTCTAATCCAGATGGCACCGGAAATCCACCAGACTGTTTATCACGACAGCCACGAATCCACTCTACTCCACTCCACCTGCTCCACTCAATCAATGTCGAATGACATGCCCTCAAAGCGAACCAGGAGACTTTGACTGTTATGGACGCACTGCAAGAGTTTGCAGTCAAGCCAACAATGTTGGCTCACGCAACGACAAGCCTCAAACGCCCCAACGAAATCTCCAATATCCTTATGTCAGCAAGAGCACTGCCTGCACAGACAACAACCTCTCCAGACTCGGCCTCCACAGCCCAAAACAAATCAAGACCCTCTCTAGGCTCAGCCTCCGCGGCCCAAAACAAATCAAGCTGGAAATCAATTCCACGGCCTCCCTTCTCAATCACACTAGGAAAGCGTAAACACCAGATGCGCCAGACAACACAGCTCCGATACCATGATAAGAAATGCAGAAGACAGAAGTTTGGACAAACACACGGGAGCTCACAGGTGCAGATCACCAGGAGCTCCCACCAGCAAATGCATTCGCTTCGAATTATTCATTAAGCATCAGGAATTAAATAGATACATAGGCAAAAAAGATTCCTAATTAATAGGAACTGAATGTCAAATAAAGAGCAAATCATAACTACGTAACCTATTCTCCATTAATTTCTAACAAAAGTGCTATGTGGAATTGATGGACCAGTTGATCAACACAGCTGAGGACGTTGAGGTGCTGAAAAATCGTGGTATAACCCAGCATCACTTAGGCACTGACGAAGAAGTGGCCGATATCTGTCATAAAATGAGTGAAGGACTTGATGAAAAGGATAAATATGGACCAATCGACACTGCTATCGAGGAAGTCATAAAATTATACGAAAGCTATAGAATCTGGTTCGCTGAAGGAGTGAAGGGTTTTTTCTCAAAGCCATGGCTAGTAGTATCTTTTATTATAAGATGTATCATCATGATTACAGCTATAGTGCAAACTATTTTCTCTGGGGTGCAACTCCACCATTAAATACAAAGTGTGAATAAAAGTATAATATTCATGTCATAATCGATCGGCTCTATAACATTCCAGTCATAGAATGTTATAATCGATCGGCTTTATAACGTGAAATTCCGAAATAACGAGATTATCTACCGTGATTTTCTGAATAACAGGAAGATGTTGTTTGTAGACTTAGATAATACCAATTTGATACAGTTAACCCAAAAAAAGCAGTGGCTTATGCCCTGACAAGATAAGTATTATTTTGTCCAGCTTTTCAGTGCTCTCTCATATTCTTCTAGTTCTTAGTATTGCTACTTGGATTTATTGGTTTAAGCCTATGTCAATTATTTTTATTGCAAATTTGACCATACCATAAACTTATGTCAATGTCGATTGATGTAGATTGCAATTCAGACATCTAACGAGCAGAGTGCAAAGCCTGTGCCCGTTAAATGCACGCATTGCGCAATCGATGACATGCCACATGTTTTTCAGTATATTGTATGGTTGCCTTTTTCTGTAATATTGAGAACATTTTTAACGTATCACTGATCAAAGTTTTCATTGGTTAACTGAAAAATCATGATGGTAAGAACATTGTCCATATAAGTTGAATGGTAACAATATCTTTGGCCAGTGTTGGTCGATTTGCAAGCAGGGAATGCGTTATCTAACTTATTGGAATTTGGATTTTAGAATTTGATTAATGAAAATTTAACTAGATTGCTTACAAATTTTTGAAAATATTTTGAAAATTGATGAATAATAGAAGTTATTTGTTGAACTTTCCAACTTCAAAAGCTGTCTATATTTTTCGAACCAACAAAAAAAATTGATAAATGCATAACAAAAACTAGTGAGAAAATAAAAATCACCTTTCTCAAACCATTATCCACTACTACATTAAGGGTATTTTTAAGACATTTATTTAAGATAAAAGAAATCTTTTGTCTTAAAAAGTCACTTTTTATTTTAATTATTTTACATTAAAATTTAGTATCAATTGAATTATCTTAAACATAAAATTTAAGACAAAAGTAGTTTGATACAAAACTTAATATTTAAGACAAAAACAATTTGAGACAAATATTTTAAGACAAAATTGTTTTAAGACAAAAATAGTTTGAGACAAAAATATTTTAAGACAAAATTTTATATTTAAGGCAAAATTACTTTGAGAGAAAAATATTTTAAGACAAAACTTTATATTTAAGACAAACATTTTGAGACAAAAAAAAATATTTTAAGAAAAAACTTTATATTTAAGACAATAACAATTAAGACAAAATTCATTTAAGACAGTTAGCAATTATGTCAAAACCATTAGTATTCTTGAAGTTTGCACTTAAATTCTATGAGTGGATAGTGGAAAATTATATTTTTAATTTTTGAAAATAGATATTCAAACCACATGAAATATAATCATGTCAATTTTATTTATTTTATATTATGTTTTTCCTTTTTCATTAAACCACATTCTAAACATATAATAAATAAATAGATAAAAAATATTATTTTTTGGTTGGCCACTCAAAGGGATTTAACTTTAAATCTTATGTTTTTCATAATACTTCATAACAAGGTGATTTTCAAATGAGTTACATTTCATGAACTAAAATTGTTTATTTTTTCAAATATGTGAAAAAAAATTTTTTACTTCAACTAAAACTTTGATATAAATTTGCAAGAAATTAAATACAATATAAATATAAAGATAAAAAAAATTAAATATTTTCTCAAGTGCTTTCCATATATGCATTTTAAACCTTCATTTTTTTCTTTCAAAACGAAAAATCAAAATTTTGATTCTTGCATATGTATTATAGTCACATGTAGATTTTCTTTTCACTATTGAACAAATATATCAAAGAGATAAATAAAAATAATTTAATTATTTCTTAGATAATATTTTAGTATTTAAAATATATATATACAAAATGCACTTTAATATTTTTTATATTAATTTATTATTAGGTATTAAGATGTTGGTAAACATTTTCATCTAGTAATTAGAAAACCAACGCATTATTAAGAAACCAAGTAATATTAGTAATTGATATCATTTCAAACTAGGGAAGAATGATTATATGATTTATCTTCCTCAATTAATAGAGATATATGTAAAAAAATTGTGAAGGAGGTTGAAAGAGTACCTCTAACAAAAACTTTAATTTAACCTAAAAAGCCATTGTCATGCCCCTATAGTCACCCATATCAGAGGCTGACTTAGCACACCCAGATGGCCCATCACTATAGGTTTGTGGTGCATCTCACTCATTTCATCCCATCGATTTTCTCAAAGTGAAACTATGTGATTATATACTACACCTCACTTTTTATATTTCATGGTCATAAAATTCATAAGTTTAACAATTATTGAAGTATGTAGATAATAATTCCATACAATTATGCTTTAACATAACCAATATGCAAATGATATGAATGAAATTAATCTTATAGAATCAACAACCTAACTGGCCTAAGAGTTGTCAAATATTCAAATGTGTTACAATCAAGTGAACTCTGGTCTCGTATAACAATTTAAATTATAAGAGAACACAATTCATACAAACCTATCACCAAATTTCCTATTTCATTTACAATCATTGATCACAACTTTTTCATAGATCAAAATTGTTTCACTTGATAGAAATAGTAAGTACTCTCGTATGCATGCAATGTATGAAGAGTTAAATTAAGTGAAAGAAAACAAGTTAAGTCTTATATTAGAAGTCAAGTGAGTCAAAGTTAAAAAGGTAATCCTTGTCAAGAAAAGCTAAGTGAAGGAAAGGAAAATGTTGATTTATGTTAAAGTGAAGATCGAAAAGTTTAGTTAAAGCGTCAAGTCATAGTTTGCATGAAGAAAAGAGAGTTAGAGTTTGCATGATTCCATATTTAGAAATTTTAGTGCTTATATACTCATGGTTGGGTCATTGTAATGTGAAGTAAGAAGAGAGAATAACAACAACTCGGTGGATGTATATGAGAGAATAATTAATGAATATAACTTATTTATTCAAGAAGAAGCTTGTGTACTTATTTTTCTTGTGTTTTCATGTTTATCTTTGCATATAAATAACAATTGATATTGGAGCAAGGTTTAGCAAGGTTTCAAAGAACCAAACAAGTTAAGAAGGTCCTGAGCCACTTCCACTAAGAGTCTTGACTATTGTGAGTAGTCTACAAATCAAATTTTGCATCTATTGGTCCATAAGTAGAAACTAGAGCTCGTTGAGAGTTTGTAAACCCAACTACTAAAATATTAGGGTGAGTAGCCTATAGAGCCACCATCGTATCAAGAGGAAAGCGCGACCACCATTGACCAAAGAAGGAGTCTCCACCATAAGTTGTAGCCATGAGCCTCCATAAGAATATGCATAAAAGAGCTTTGCAAACTTGCTAGTAGTTGTTGGGAGGCACCATTAAAGTGAAGGTTAAAATGTTTATTTTAAAAGATAATCAAGTGTATGTGACATTAATTTATAGAAGGCTAACACAATTAGGAAAGAAGGTAGAAGACAAAAGAAAGGCTACAACCATGGGTCAAAAAGTAAGAATGAAGCAAACCGAGAAAATAAATCAAGAGGAAGAGCCAAAGTATTTTAAAGATCTCATAGAGGTTCTCTCCACAATCGAGGCATCTAAAAGACATGTAGATGAAGAAGAAAAATTCGAGGGTGAATGATTCATGATAAATCCTGTAACACTTCCAAAATTTACTAGTAAAAATTTTAATTTTGGGAACTGTCAAAATGAAAACTTTTCTTCGATGTAAAGAGTTGATTGAGTATCAATCAAATAAACCATATGATGAAGCATGTAATATCTTAGAATTGGGCCTTATAAAACATGCATTGGATGAGAAGTCCTTATGCAAGGTAGAAAAAGCTACATCTTCCTAGGAAGCATGGAAGACCCTGGAAGTAGAATTTGGTATAAAGGAAAGTGACATAAAGCAACACAATATGTTACAGTCTGTTGAAGAATCAATAGAGAGATAACTGAAGTTATGATATTAAATGAGAAAGACTCTAGGAGGAAAACAGAGCTTGGAGAATCCCACTCAAATGTGGATGATGGTCATAAAGACTATAAAATTGAAACCCATCATGTAGACATGCATATTGATGAAGAAGACACATAAAATATTGCAGAGTGAGAATTTGAAGCCCCTACATGTGAGGTAGAGTAAGAACATATAAATGCTCAAGAACCCCATTGTAACATGGATGGTGAAGATGATGGTGAATACCACTCTTACGAGACACATGTTGATGGTGACTGAAAAATGAGGAGTGAATTGGTGAATCCAACAATAGTCCTTGTTGATGATGGTGAATATTCCAATAAAGAAGCGAATAACATGTGTGATCTAGTTGGTATGTGATGTAGGGGAATTAGGCAAAAAAAAATTTCATGCATTTTGTTAGACTTAGGGGTTTTTAGTTTCAAGAGAATTAGATTCTTTTGTAATGAAGTCAGTAGGTTTTAATTAATTTAGTTAGTTGTGGAGAGAATTGTAATTTCCCTTGAATGATTAGCTGGGCATATGAAGAGTCAGTTCAGTACAGTTAGGGATTTAGGCTAAAAATAGGATTTGAGCAAATCCAAGATTTTTGTCGAGTCATGGTAGGAACTGAATCGATTAACCATCCATTTTGTATAATTGTAAGCCTAAAAAGCATAGACCAAAAAAAGAGCATTGTAGAATTCAGAGGAGGCAGAGTAATGAGGTAGAAGGCCATAGACCTGAAGATCTGGCCAAGGCACGCAGCTTTGTAAGTAAATCCATGTATCTGTTATGAAAGAAATTGTTCTTGAATGTCTTTGTATTTCAATAGAAAAATGTATGGAAATGTAGAATATATACTCTGTAATTTGGGCTTGAATGATGTTCCATATATAATAGGAGAATCGATGTTAGTCGAGGCCAATATTGTGCCTTGAATGATTGAGTGGTGTTTCTGCATGCCTTTGGTAAATAAATGGCAACACTGGGGTAGAGTATTATGAATAGAACTCTGTGTATCTAATTTTGTAATAGATAGATGAGGTCTTTTGTGTGAATGAAGAAACCCTGTAATAGAGCTCAGAATGAGGCTTTGCAATTGATGGAATAGTCGAGGTTAAATATGTCGACATTGTGGTTGGACTGTTCAATACACTGGGATAGTAAATAGCGTGGTCGATCAATGTAATGACCAGCGTTGGAGAATTGAATGGAGAAGTGGTGAAAGCCGTAGCGTTGGAGAACTGAAGCGAAATCTCAATCAAAAGGAATAATAATAGGAATGGAACTGTGAATAAAGGAGGAGAGGACCCGTGAAGTGAAGTACTGATGGTGGGTTTCAAGGAAAAAAATGGCGATATTGCGTGACCACAAAGGTGGTAAGTGGAAAGGCTTGAAAAAAACGTGATTCCACAAACTGGACGACGCGTGGCAAAAGGTGGTTTTGCAAAACAATTCATATCGCGCAATTTTGGAGGATTAACCCTCGTGTGGTTTGATTACGCGATATTTAGTTTTGGCCCTTGGATCATAGAAGCGGACACGACAACTCCTAAACCGACGGATGTGAGTGGGAGGTTAATGCTTGGGCCCATCTCCATTGCATGATTTTAAGAATTAAACTCCGCGCACTTTCATAGCGCGACTGTCGTTGGATTCGTTAGAGGGAGCACAACGAAAGCGAGGCCATCGGATCCGTTTGACCCTTACTGCAAGGTAATCTACTGTGGGGCCAATGTTGGTTTATTGTTGGCGTTAGAATTTAAGTCTAGTCGGGTTATATATGAGCAAATATTCATATGTGGTAACAATTAAACACTGTGTGGAGATTTCATATGGCATAATTGATATATATGTAAGTGCATGAGTATTGAACAATGACGAAAGCATGGGTGTAAAGAACGTTGAATTATAGAGGGGCATATGTGGGGCCCGAGGACATTTAATAATAGTTATCCTTTGGAGATGCATATGAATAGAGGCGGAAATTGTGTTAGTGAAACAATTAAGTGGTAGGGCCACAAGTTCTTATTACATGGTTTAAACCATAGACCTTGATTAGATATCACCCGCACTCTGGTATGGTTGTTAGACCTTTATGAAATATGGGTTTTAATACAAGGGCATGTTATATGAAATGAAGGTTTATAACCTTTGAAGAAGTAGTTCCGTACAACACTTAAATTGCCAGCTCAGGAATTTAAACATTGGAGGTTGCCCAGATTGTGGTTTGTTTGGTGCATGAACTTGACAGCCTGCTATATGCATAGATAAAAAGTGTGGGTAAGCAGGGTACTAGCTATCAAGTGGTATCAGAGCTAGAATAGCTCTTTTGAATATTAATTTTGGAATACATGCTTGGTAGAGGCAGTGAGGAAATTTTGAAGTTCTAAATTTGTTTAAGAGTGACTGCAGGTTTGAGGAGGTGTGCAGCGAAGGTACACAGAGTTGCAGTGAACAAAGAGTTGCAGAAGAACAAGATCATGCAGGGATTTTGTAGGTATATTAGCTTTAAATCTGATTTGAGATTTATGATTGCAGAGTTATGGTAGTAGAAAGTGAAGATAGAGTTTTGATGGCAGTGGACCTGGTATTCACCTAAAGGTTGGATAGGGAGAATATTGCAGCATACAGAGGTGCAGTGTAGGTGAAAGAAGAATCAATATTATACAGAATCTTGAAAGTGAGCAATATTTAACTCTGGTTTGAAGTATTGTTTGCAGAATGTAGATTGCAGACAATTTAGGAGAATCTAAACAAAGGTAGATCACAGCTTTGAGAGTAGTGATAAAAGGGTCCAACAGAGGATCCTAAAGTGAAGAAGAAGGTGTGGCAGAACCTGGAGAATTCCCAACATAGGTTGGATGAAAGAAGAATAGATGTGTTCTTGAGAAAACTTGCAGAGTGAAGCCTAGAAAGAGCAGAAGAGAGTGCTCAGAAGGTTCCAGCAGATAGGGGACTAGTACTTGCCAAAAGCCGGATCCAGAGGAAGGGATTGGTGGAGTAAGTTGCAGCAAGAGAGCTTGTTGTTGTAGAGGCTTAGTGTAGCTTGTGGGTGAAGAACTCATGGAAGAGGAAATGGCTACTGATAGCCATAGCAGAGATTTCAGAGGTTCTGAGAGAGGCCACAATAGAAGAGTGAAGGAAGATGCCAAGGAAAATGGCACGAGGAAGAAATTGACTGATGCAGAGTATTGGAAAGAGATAGTTGAGATCACAAAACAGGTTGACAAACTGGAAAGGATGATGGTAGAGGAAAGCCAGAGAGTTGGGTGGCTCATGAAGAAGGAAGTAAAGTGGCATGGGCTACAGAAGAAGAGAGAGAAAATGATAAATGCATAGAAAAAGAAGGAAATAATCAAAGTGATTGAGTATCTGGAGAAGGAGTTGAAGATTGAAACTTCAAGTGAGACCAAGGGGTCAAATGACTTTGCTTCTAATGGTTCTTGTATGTTTGTAGAGAAGCTTGAATAGAGGATGGATGTACAGTTGGAATGTGCAGAACTCAGAGCAGCTGATTTGAGAAGAGGAGTTTCTGTTTGTGAAGCAGAACAGAGTACAGATGAAGAATGGAGATCTGCAAGAGATCTTATGAACCATGGAGGAAGTTTGAGACAACAAGAAGATTGTCTTGATGAAGAGGAAATTAGAGATGATTCCCAGAGTTATTGGACAAGTCCAGATCAGTTGGATGGTGTAGAACCTTATATTTTTGTGATTGATAATTGTGAGGTGATTACAGGTTCTATAGAGGAAGAGGAACTGAAGGTTCTTAGTTCAAGAGTAGAAATTGAGGATTCCACATACAGATCTGCTCAAAAGGAAGTGTTTGGGAAAGCAACCAAGACAAAAAAGTCTTGTGGTTTTAAAACTAAAGAGTTGTGTGTGTTTGCAGGTACACCACAGGGAGATGACCAAACTTTAAAGTTTGCTGAGGAAGAGGATGAGCAATCTTGTGAGGTTGTCACAAGTATGAAGAAGTATCTCTCAGAAGGTGAATACTCTGTAGGAAAATGCCATGTTGGAGAATGTCTCTTGACTAAAGGAGGTAGTGATGCAATTGTGATGGAAGTTGTTGCAGCGCAGGAAGAAATTCTTGTGAATAAAGAAGGAGAGGATCAGTTTGAAGAAATAATGTGTGAAACACCAGTTGAGGCTGTTGCAACTTGTGGTTTACAAACTGAAGGTTTGTGTGTGCATGCAGAAATAGTGAGTGATGATGAAATACTTTAGCAATGCCACAGAGAAATTGCATTGTTGGAACACTTGTTGGATAATTTAGAGTATGAAAGAGAGATTGCAGAAGGCAGAGTTCATCACAGTGAACAGGAAAAAATTATGGGAGCAGATGGTGTGGAAAGAAGACTAGTTGACAGTCTTGGGAATTCTTCAAAGAATTCTTTGGAAAGTTTGGATCAACATACTGATGTGCTGATAGAGATGGAAAGAATTTCGTGACAACATACTGAAATGCTGGCAGAAAAAAGAAAGACATTGAGGCCTTATGATTTTTGTTTTAACTATTGTTTTATGAATGCAGATTCTATTGATGATGAAGATAAATTGACACCATTGGGCAGTCAATTAAAAGGGAAGGAAAAAAATTCTGTGGAAGATTTTAATCCATGGAATGGAGAAATTAGATTGCTGGAGATTATACTGAATGAACAGGACTCAAAGAAGGAAGGAGAGCCTCAATTTCAAAATTGGGGGTTGCAGGAGGTGGAGATGCAAGGGAATGAAGACAATGAAGGCTTTCTGAGTCTTGGGAAGGACTTAGAACTATAGAATGAAGAATTGGTGATTGAATCATCAATTGAGACCATTGGGTCTTGTGGTGTTGAAACTGATGATTTGGCTGTGTTGACAGGTATGACAGAAGACAACCCATCTTTTGGAGTTGTCTTGAAGGATTATGAACTGTTGCAGAAACAAGATGAGACAGTCATGTCTCATATGAAGAAACTTGTTACTGTTGATGACAGAGAAGAATTGGCTTGTCTAATGGGTCAAGAGCAGATTGTAGGGCAGATTTTTGGGACTACTACAGTGGTGGAAAATCAGAATATTATTCTGATAGAAGATGGAAGACAATTACTAAATATTGTCAAAGAAGAAGAAGAAGAACATGCTGAAACAAGTTTAAAACATATTGATGAAATGTTTGAAATTAGATGGCAGAAGTGTTCATTGGAAACACTTACACAGAAGAATGAAATGACAGAGCAACAGATTGAAGTGTTGCCAGAGAAAATGTTAGAACAATAATCTGAAATGTTGCCAGAGGAGGAAGAGACACAAAGGTTTTGTTGTTTTGATGTTTGTTTTATGATTGCAGGTATTGAAGGAGGGACTTAAAGAGGTTTAGTCCAGGAGAAGAAAGGAGATGATGATAGTGACTGGAAATTTAAATACCAGTCCAGAGAATTGCTGAAATCAAAGAGTGAAGAAATTGTCATGGGTGACAATCAGGAAGAGTTTTACTGTTGCAGAGAACAAGAGGGTATAGATGATGGGGTGGCAGTCAAGTCTCAACAATTAAGAGCAAGAGTAAGTGTAGGAGTAGCAGTAAGAGTTCAAGAAATAAGAACTCAGCAAGCAGAAGCAGAGGGAAGAATTTAGCAATCAAGAGGAAGAAGTATCCAACAGTCAGAAGACATATTAGACAGAGAAATTGAATTTATGAGAAAGCTGATGGTGAAGGTGTCTGAGAAGAAGACAACAGCAAGAAGGCAGAGAAATAGCAACAACAAGAGAAAATCAATCACAGATTATGAAAGCATAACTGGAGGCAAGTTGCAGAACAAAGTATGGAAACCTGGAGGAATGTAGAAAAAGAATACTGCAATAGATGAACAGTTGCAGAACAAAGTATGGGATCCAGGAGGCAGAGTTTTAAGAACACATGATCAGGAGATCATGATTCATTTTAACCTTGGGAGTTTGATGCAGGGGCATTAGGCCAAAACAAATTTCATGCATTTTGTTAAACTTAGGGGTTTTTAGTTTCAAGAGAATTAGATTCTTTTGTAATGAAGTCAGTAGGTTTTAATTAATTTAGTCAGTTGTGGAGAGAATTGTAACTTCCCTCGAATGATTAGCTGGGCATATGAAGAGTCAAATCAGTACAGTTAGGGATTTCGGCTAAAAATAGGATTTGAGGAAATCCAAGAGTTTTGTCGAGTCATGGTAGGAACTGAATCGATTAACCATCCATTTTGTATAATTGTAAGCCTAAAAGGCATAGACCAAAAAAAGAGCCCTGTAGAATTTAGAGGAGGCAGAGTAATGAGGTAGAAGGCCATAGACCTGAAGATCTAGCCAAGGCACGCAGCTTTTTAAGTAAATCCATGTATCTGTTATGAAATAAATTGTTCCTGAATGTCTTTGTATTTCAATAGACAACTATATGGAAATGTAGAATATATACTCTGTAATTTGGACCTGAATGATGTTCCATATATAATAAGAGAATTGATGTTAGCCGAGGTCGATATTGTGCCTTGAATGATTGAGTGGTGTTTCTGCATGCCTTTGGTAGATAAATGGCAACACTAGAGTAGAGTATTATGAATAGAACTCTGTGTATCTAATTTCGTAATAGATAGATGAGGTCTGTTGTGAAAATGAAGAGACCCCGTAATAGAGCTCGGAATGAGGCTTTGCAATTGATGGAAGAGTCTAGGTTAAATATGTCGACATTGTGGTTGGATTGTTCAACACATTGGGGCAGTAAATAGCACGGTCAATCCATGTAATGACAAGCATTGAAGAATTGAATGGAGAAGTGGTGAAAGATGTAGCGTTGGAGAACTGAAGAGAAATCTCAATCAAAAGGAATAATAATAGGAATGGAATTGTGAATAAAGGAGGAGCAGAACCGTGAAGTGAAGTAGTGATGGCGGGTTTCGAGGAAAAAACTGGTGATATTGCGCGACCACAAAGGTGGTAAGTGGAAAGGCTTAAAAAAAAGGGAATTCCACAAACTAGACGACGCGTGGCAAAAGGTGGTTTTCGAAAACCATTCATATCATGCGATTTTGGAGGATTAACCTTCGTGTGGTTTGATTATGTGATATTTAGTTTTGGCCCTTGGATCATAGAAGCGGATGCGACAACTCCTCAACCATTGGATGTGAGCGGGAGGTTAATGCTGGGGCCCATCTCCATTGCGTGAGTTTAAGAATTAAACTCCGCGCACTTTCATAGCGCGACTGTCGTTGGATTTGTTAGAGGGAGCGCGACGAAAGTTGGGCCATCGGATCCGTTCGACCCTTACTGCAAGGTAATCTACTGTGGGGCCAATGTTGGTTTATTGTTGGCGTTAGACTTTAAGTCTAGTTGGGTTATATATGAGAGAATATTCATATGTGGTAACAATTAAACACTGTGTGGATATTTCATATGGCATCATTGATATATATGTAAGTGCATGAGTATTGAACGATGACCAAAGCATGGGTCTAAAGAACGTTGAATTATAGAGGGGCATATGTGGGGCCCGAGGACATTTAATAATAGTTATCCTTTGGAGATTCATATGAATAGAGGCAGAAATTGTGTTAGTGAAACAATTAAGTGGTAGGGTCGCAAGTTCTTATTACATGGTTTAAACCATAGAACTTGATTAGATATCACCCACGCTCTGGTATGGTTGTTAGACCTTTATGAAATATGGGTTTTAATACAAGGGCATGTTATATGAAATGAAGGTTTATAACCTTTGAAGACGTAGTTCCACACAACATTTAAATTGCCAGCTCAGGAATTAAAACATTGGAGGTTGCCCAGATTGTGTTTTGTTTGGGGCATGAACTTGATAGCCTGCTATATGCATAGATAAAAAGCATGGGTAAGCAGGGTGCTAGCTATCAGTATGATTGTAGTTTATGATGAGCTCTTTGCATTAGAGTTTGAAGCATTTAAGTTTGAGAATAACAAAGACATTTTTTCATATCAAGTAATGGTTTGTAGAGCTGAATGTGCACCTCTCATGAATCCAACAAAAAATGATGAATTTGGTGAAGTTGAAATTGTTAGTGAGCAAATGAATGCTGAGATATATCACAAAAAAGTGGATGAAAATTATGTTTATGAAATTTTTGGTCTCTTTTTCGAAACAAGGATCGATTGTGGAAATATGGAAAGTGCCATGTTTGATGAAGAATTGAAGGTTGAAGCTACCACTGTAACATCAAGTTGTAACATCCCTGTCAAAAATCCATGTAAAAGTTAGTAAAGGTAAAATAAGACCTTGGTCATGGGACATGTATTCCAAGTTGAATGTTAGGCGAAAACATCCTAGTGGGTGTTCATTTTGGCTTATTAATGGTTACGGAAATTGGAAAAGGAAATGGCAAAGGATTTGGAAAGGCATGAGGCATTTATTGGCATTTTATTTATTAAAATAGTGGAAAATAGGAGAAAAGGGAGGTGAAAGGTCACAGGTTGAATGTGAGGAGGAAAATGAAGGAAAATAATGGAAAAATGAAGAAATTAGAGGCCTCATTGATAAAAAGGCTTATGAGGATCAGTTGGAACCTTTTGCCCAAAAAATTTTCAGTTCAGTTTTGGAGCTCTCATTCTATTCTCTCTCTCATACTATTAAACACTTTGAGTTTTCTTAGAGCACTCTTGGAGGTGTGTGGAATTATTGGGATTTGGAGCAAGAAGGCAAAGGAAAAGTAGGAAAGCGTAAGAGGACAATGATATCAATAGCTATAACGGGTTTTTCTTGTAGGCATTGAGTTTCATGTATGGTTCTCTTACTAGTTTTGGAATTCATGGCATATGCATGTGGTTATTTGGTTATGATTTGTCACTGGCATGGGGGATTGCATGGATTGAAAATGGTTTTGCCTAGCCTTGCTATTTTCTGGATAGCCATGTTATTGTGGGTTTTACTTTTTTTTTTGGTTGGTTTTCTTGTGCCTTTGGTTGTGGGTTGAGTTATTAGTTCCTAGGAGCCTTGGTTGGAAAAACGCTTTGGAAGCCCTTGGTGGGTTGAGTTACTAGTCCTGGAAGCCCTGGTTGGAAAAATACTCTAGAAGCCTGACAATAATTGTGGGTTGAGTTACTAGTCCTGTAAAACCTGGTTGGAAAAAACGTGTTGGACCCCTGGACAGCTTGGGAAAAGACCAATATGGTGATGGTTAGTAATGTTTGATGGTAAAGTGGAATCACCGATTAAGGGTTGAGGTGGTTTGGCCTCTGGAAGCCTTGGTTTGGTTTTGATTGATTTGTTCTATGAGATCCCACATTCATGCTTGGAATATGGCATGGGGGTGACTGGCTGAAATAAAGATTTGGTTCAGCCTAGCCTATGGTCGGGTGGTTCTTAGAAGTCCCATACTTGGTCAGCCTATGTAATTATCAGTAAGATATCTTTCTCCTTAGTGTTTTATGGGTAAATATACTTGTTTATATGTGGCTTATATCATTGATATATCCTTTATATTTCTGTTGGTTATATGTTGGTTATGATTAAGTTTTATGACAGTGATAATGTATGGATTTCATCATTTTTGGTTAATCATTGAATGTATAATGACTATATGGCTTAATAGATGGTGATGAAGTTATTGTGATGAGGCATCAATTCTTCATAGTGATTCTCATATAATTGTGAGACCCTTGTGCTCAGGTCTGTTTTTTTAACCTGTAGAATGCATATTTGTGACATGTTCGACGAAATGGCTGTCATGGCTAGTAGGGGTCCACTCAAGTGCTTGTTCAATTATTTACATTTTTGTCATTTTTTTATGTTACTTTTCATTTTTGGAAGTTTCATGGAGTTTTGGGAAGTGGCCTGAGTCCTAGCTCTGAAAAAGTGGCTCAGATTCGCGAGTCGTTGGCACATAACTACCTGGAAAAGTCCCTAGTCACAGGCATGCTTTGCTGTGGGAGAGACTGGAGGTTCTAAGTCACATGTATGCCCATGTCAAGGGAGAGATTAAGGCTTTGACGCAGAAAAATGTCAGTTTGTCTCAAGGGTTGGTCACCTGGATGAGTTGGATGGCTCCGGTCACCTGGATGGGTTAGATGGCTCCTGGGGTTTTGTTGCAAGTGCAGAAGGCTAGGTTGGTTGTGTTCAGTCAGTTCCACTTCCTTAACTGATATATAGGGAGTTGAATCATGTCATAGTAGCTCTTCATCACATGTTTGCTCTTGTTGGTCAATTACTTAGATAGATGTGGGAGGAGGGTGTTATAGAGTGGTATCATAGCATGGTTCCATTCTCCTTGGGTGATGTATGGTTTCCGTTCCCCTTAGATGAATGTGTTGCCGTATCTACATGTCAGTTGCATATAGGTCCTTGTGCTTGTTGTGTATGCATGGCATTGGTCATGATTGTAGTGGTGTCTTCATGTGAAAGTTGATGGTGTTGTTGTTGAATGTATTTGTTGTGTTTATGTTGGTCATGCATCGATTATGTGTATCAATGTTTATATGTTGTTATGCATACTTTGACTAGATGATGGTCATTGTGCATGAAGTCATGGTATGTGGTCAGCATAGTCATGCATTGATAACTGGATAATGGCTGAAAAGATGTTTATATGTTGACCTTATTATATATATATATATATATATATATATATATATATGTATGTATGTATGTATATGTATGTATGTATGTATGTATGTATGTATGTATTGCGCTAATATGGTCGGTCTTGTAGACGAGTTATCCTCTCCGAGCTATACTAAGGTACATTGGTTTGTTTATGATTTGGTTTAGCTGACATAATATACCTTGCAGGAAGAAGATATCAAAGATGACTAACAAGATGGTAGAATACAGAGATTCTCCCTATGAATCAAATGAGTAGCGTGGTGTTGGGAACTCTTCTAACTTAGCAGACACATTGAGGAGTTTGAAGGAGGAAATAAGTAGTTGCAAAGCATATAATGACAAAATCATGCAGGAATAGGAGAAATAAGCATAAGTCAATGCAGTAATTCTTCAGAGTTTGTCAAAATTGCAGAGACAGGGACCACTTTGGATCAAATATGAACAAGAGGATATGACTAATGGGGCCTGTGGAGGTAGACCACATAGTGGGCACAGGTCAGATAAATATGACACGATCAGGGATGTCAGGTTCTTGGATACTCTGGAAAGGAGGGTTGATGGACATAGGTACTATTCTCGATCTGGTTTTGATAGGTATCATGGTCATCATCGTTATCATCCTTAAATGAGAAGTGATAGGGGATATTTTCCAGATAAGTTCAATAATAAAAGCCCTCTACATTTGATGGGGAAGTGAAGAAAATACAGGATGTAGAAGCATGGTTGATTGTAATGAATAAATTCTTCAGATTACACGATTACTTAGAGAACATGAAGGCCAAGATATCTAATTTTAGTCTTAAAGGTAAAGCAGATTTTTGGTGTGAAGATGTAAAGAAAATTAGAGATACTTATGAGGAGGAGTTGACTTGGAGTGAATTTGAGAGACTATTCAAGTAGAAGTATCTATCAAAGATGTAATATGATGACAAGGAAAAATAGTTTTATGAGCTAAATATGGACTCTATTATTGATGAGGAGTACACTAGAATATTTCTGGAGTTGTTGAGATAGGTGCCTTACCTCAAGGAGGAGAAGGCCAAGATTCAATGATTCATCAGTGGGTTCCCGATAACATTCAAAGACATGATTGAGTTTGATGAGCCTAGATCATTGGAGGAGGCCATTCGGAAGCTAAAGCATTGTTATGAGCAGGGATTTTAGTTTGAGGAGTAGAACAAGGGTGTAGGTTGGAAGCCTATACAGTGTTGGACTTGTGGAAAAGATCATCACATGAGAGATTGTACACAACATCAAGGTGGTAGACCACAGATTTACAGTGCTCAGAAAGCACAAACATTGGGGGATGTTGGACAAAGTGCTCCTCAGATCTATGTAGCATTGGACAATAGGGAGGTAGATCACAAGGCGTCTATTATCAATATGGACGGTAAGATTCATGATCAAGTTGTTTCTATTTTGTTTGGCCCTAGATATAATTATAGTTATGTTAATCCTGACTTGGTGGATAAGTGTGGTTTGAATAAAGAATCACATGCAGAGTCTTGTTTAGTGTAGTTGGATATAGGTACAAAGAAGCGAGTTCATCATTGAGTAAGAGCTTATGCATTTGAGTTGAATGCTATGTCTACATCAGCACATTTGAATGTATTGTCATTGGGCTCGTATAACATGTTTTTGGGTATGGACTGGTTGTATCTCCATATGATTAAAGTGGACTGCTATGACAAAGCTATTGAGTGCTTGGATGAAAATGGAGAACAAAGAGTCTTGCAAGGTAAGAAGAAGGAAACATCAGTTAGAATGGTGACAACTATGCAAACGAAGTGTAGTTGCGGGAACAGGTGTGTGTTATTTATAGTACATATTTCTAGTGATAGAGATAAGGAAGTTGAGGATGCAGATGTCTTTAGCAAGTACCCAATTTTCCAACAATTTCAGGATGTATTTCCTATAGATATTTTAGAGATTTAGCCTCACGGGGAAGTGTATTTTTCTATTGAGTTGGTACCAGGGGCAGCACCAACATAAAAAAAACAATACAAGATGAGCACTCCAGAGTTGGTAGAGCTAAAGTTACAGTTGAAGGAAATGTTGGACAAGGGATACATTAGGCCAAGTGTATCACCATGGGGCACACCAGTATTGTTTGTGAAGAAGAAGGATAGTACTCTCAGGTTGTGCATTCATTACATGCAATTTAACATGGTGACCATTAAGAATAAGTATTCATTGTCGAGGATTGATGATTTGTTCAATCAATTGAAGGGAATAGATTGATCTAAGATTAGGATATCATCTGAGACTATTGACTAGTAACATTTCTCCTAAGGGTTACAGAACTAGCGTTCATAGATCAACTTGTATTCTATGATTTCAAACCCTTCTTGTCTCCTTCAAGGGGGTTTCTTAAGGTCTTCAAAAAGACTTCCTTTTTCTAACCAGATGGATTGTTTCTTTCACACATGTATGGAAATGTACTTTGAAAATCATATTGTAATAGATTCATAAGATGATATTATTGGTATTGACTACACCTTATTTGGAGACATCATTTTTATTGTAGGGGTTGGTACCTTTCCATTGGATGTGGTTGGTGATGTGAAGGCTACTCACCTTCTTGTAAAGATTCATACTGACTCTAACAAGCCTATGGATGCTTGTTTACAAAGGGAGACCCCTCTCAACTCAGCTCATTGGATTCTTTGTTTGTTCATGCTAATTTTTTTTCTCATGTTTCCTTCTCCAAGGGGTTGAGACTATTTGCTTCATTTATTTTACATGGCTCGATGAAAGAAGAAGAATGGAGATTGTCTCCACATATTTTCCATTTTCCTAAGTTACAAATAAAAAGGGTCCAATTCTATAGCCAATAGACTAATAGCCTATTGATACACCTTTAGTGAGTTATGCATAGCTCTCACCTATCACTGTAGCTCAATGAAATGAAATCTAATAGTTCTAGCATAAAAGAGTCTAATTTTATGCCCAAGACACCAGTATAAATGGATTAGTTGTGAAGGCAATGATCCCCATTGGGGATTTCCATTTTTGCTGCAACATACAAGAAAAATCTTGGTGTTGGAGGAAGAGATAAAAGATCTTCGCCAAAAACACAATATCATCACTCTCCTAGTGCCATTTTTGTTACCTCATTAGAATGAAAGTAATAGATAAGGATTCATCAATATCTATGAAATTTTCTCTCTTTCCAATAACAAAATAGGTTAATCCTAATATTAATATATAAAATAAGGTTCATTAATATGTATGGTTCATTTTTTTTATGATCCTATTTCTCTAAAGGATGTCTGTTTTTTGAATTTTATTCGGTATAAGATATGGTGATACCTTTAAATATGAGATAATTTTGGGTAAAATTAGAAGTGGAACAACAATTAGTGGTTTGAATTTCCTTTGTAGTAGTAGGCTACATGAAATTTCTATCAAAAGGTTTTGTTGTGGCCCAACATGGAATAATCTTTGGATGAAAAGGTTCAATATGGGTGGTATGTTTTAAGTCCTTCAACTCATTGGATTCTTTGTATGTTCATGGTATTTATTTTTCTCTACTTATAATCCCTTAATCGCCCTGATAGGTCATGACAATGTAACTTTTGGAGGCATTTTTTGACAACCCCCGCCCCAAAAAAAAGTCACTAGAATAAAATTTTTAGAAGATGTTGTTAAATGATTGCCTCCAAATTTTCAATTCTCATGAATTTTGGGGGAGGGGGATATTTTGGTGTATTGAACGGGGAAAGGGGACATAAGGGTAACATGGATGGGTAGAAGTGAGAGGTTAGTGCATAGTTTACTGAGATCTATAATCCTAACATTAGAGAATGAGAAGGAGCCTTAGGGCCTTATGGCATAGGGGCTAGGGGACCTATAAGTAAGGAAATGAGAGAAATTGATAGGGGAAACCACAATAGTTGTGATAAGGGGTTTAGGGGCCACATTATCACAACCCATAAGCACTTAACCTATAACCACTAATGTCCCTATCCCTTTAACCCCAAAGTCACAATCCCTTAACCACTACACTCATAAATCATAACAAATTAACCCCTTGATCCCTTAAACCCCAAGCCACTAACCCCTAACTTGTAATCCTTGAACCCCATAAAACCTAATCCCATATCCTCTTAAAAATTGACGGTTAAACCTTAACCCCTAACCCCTTAACCTGTCGATGGCACCTAAATACCATAACCCTTTGGCACTTAACCCCTAAATCCCTTGACCTGTAAGCCCTTGATGGCTAACCGTTAACCCCTAAAGCCCTTAACCACTAAGTCATTAACCTCTAACCCTTAAACCCCATAGACCTCAACCCCCTAACCCATTAAAACCCTAAGCCCTAACCCTTTACCCTTTACCTTAGCCCCTTACTCCTAAACCCTTAAACCCCTTAACTCCTAGAACCCCTTATCCTTTCTACCAAACCATAGGTGCTCCAACACTAATCTTCTTGGGCATATAATGCTTTTTCCTACCAAAAGCTCCAAATACAACCTCTAAGCACTAGTATGGTCTAAGGAAAAGAGCTACATGGTCCCCAAATCTGATCTACATTTGATGGAAATCACATTTCCCCCAAATATCCTCCACATATTTTCCTTGGTGTATTGGAGTTTGAAAAATACATAGGATGCCAAAATTAATCCTAATCCCAAGACTCAAATTCCCTAATGATTAGGAGGCCTTAAAAATCAAACAATATCTTAACTTCTACCTAAAATTACTAAAATTTCTTATCCTAAAGATGTAATTAGAAATTCTACAAAATTATAGGGCAACAAGGAAACCAACTTCCTCTTCTAGAAATCTCTAAGACCTTCTCGAGGACAAATACAAATTTTGAAATAAATTATTGAAATTATGTTCTTGCATCAATAGCTACCAATGTATCCTTGTAGACCACCCCCTTTAACAATAGTAATATCAATGTCCTTGACCTAGAAGGAACTCCTTACGTAATTCTCACATAGATCCTACCAAGCATGATTTTTTTTAGTAAAATGGATATTCAACCTACAAGATTCTATCCTCATGGCCTAATATAAGGCATCCCTCTATGTCACCCACGCTTATTGCATTAATGGTACACTATTAAAGAGAAACAAACTTTGAATGGATCATTCTTTGTGTTGAGTTTCATGGATAGTATAAGAGAGTTTGTTGATCAAGTTTTGTAATTTTTCATCATACTCCTGTGAACTTTCTCCAACCATTTTATTAATTTCCTTTAGCTTAGTAATTTTTTGTTGTTCAATGTTTAACGTCTAGAACTTAGATATAAATATCACCTTTAATTCATCCAAGGCCTTAGCTACACCCTAGGGATAAATATATATGAACTTCATGCACCATTAGAGAAGCTTTCCCCACAATGTGGTTAGGAACTTTATCAACTTATAAACTAGCACTACAATCCTTTTCACCCTCCAAATGAATCCACATAAGAATCAATGCAGTTTTTCATCACCATCACCCTTCATAAAGTTCTTGGAACTACTATAACCATTTTTTTGGTTGGGTTGTTCACCAAGATAAAACCTGATGGACATGTTTGAATAATTAGGCCTACTCCCCCACTTGAACTAAAATTCAAACATAACATATTCCACTTCTAATTTTATTCCCACCTTCATTTTGTTTTCACTACTACTATATCCCAAACTACTAAGAAAAGGTGCTTTCAAGTCAAAAGTAGAATAAAAAGCTGGGATTACCTCTAGGCTTTTAAAATTCATAAGGTGGTTGATTTGGATTGGATCCACTTTTCTTAGGCTATATCATGTCTACTACTTTACCTTCCTCTGGCTCAAACAATTAGAACACATTATTAAGTGTTTCTTTCTCTTCTTTATTTGTGATGATATCTCTCTCCATAGGCTAATCAATACACAAACTGAGGCTTCCTTTTATACAATCATGATCCATCTAATTGAACGTGCTCACCTCCTTGTGCCATCACTTTTTTTTTCTCTTCGAAATTTCTAGACATATTCTCCCCACCTATTCTTCTCTCCAAGCTGTTTCCAATTATTAAATCCCCGTATTTGAACAAATGTTTGGTATTCTCTTGAAACCTTTGAAACCTTTTGAACTCTTTTACTTGTGCCTCTATGTTTCCATCCTCACTAATACTCATTTTCATTACCAAAGTATTGTGATGAACCCCCTTCATTCTATTCATCCACTACTTCTTAATTATTGCATTTTGATTAAAATCCTATTTTCCCCTCTTTAATGCATGTGCTTCCTCTATGACACCTTATTCCATTAGTTATTCAATATTAGTAAACCATTCTAGGTCACCTCTAAGCATTGGAGCTTACAATCCATGGTTGGAGAACTAAAAAAAAACATAAGCCGTGTACATGAAATAACAATGCTCAAATAGTAAGGGACTTATAAATTTTATTTATTATAATATAATTATGCATGGGTTTTATCATGCCAATTAATAATTTGGTTAAATATCAATAATGCTAACAAAACTCCTTCCAAACAATAACAAACACAAGCAATAACATACCAAGCCAATATAGAGATTCACCACTTGACCTTCCATATAAGTCAACAATGACAATCGTATTCTTTTAATGGGAAAAAGCTACAAGAAATTTCTATCCCTCATGCAAGTGAATATGAGGAAAAGACCAAAGATAAAATATCTCGGGTTTGTTTTGGTTGGGTCGGTTTTTTTTCGTTTTCGTGTTCATTTTATTTTTCTTTTGTATGGAAGGTGATAATGTGATTTTTCCACCACCCTACCCTACTTGAACCATCTCTTGATCCAGATCCAAATTCGTTGTCTTCCCTAGAGACTGCGAGTGATTAATCCTCATTACTCTATGTATTGGCCTGCTTCGTGTTGGCCTGATTAGGCTTGCAACGTGGGAAGATGAGAATCGAGCACTATGGTTTCAAGAGAACTATATTCGTAACTTTCCATTACTCTTGCATCGCCTGCTTTGCGCTCACCTTGATGGTAGCCTCATTGCGACTATTAGTACAAAGAGGAATCGTATAAGGATCTTCAACACCCTAGACACCACTCGATTGCAAGAGGTATGGCATACACCTCTACCTATTATGTTTGAAACATTTCTATTGGCTATTAAAATCCCCATCAATCCTCAGTTAAAGTCTCGTGCTTTGAAGCATTGATCTTAAAAGAATGTTTTATATTAGGGTATTATACTTCCTCGGGGTCTCTAATATTTCGTTTTCTTTCGACAACCCAACCCTCCTTGAAGAATCGATGCTGAAGACTTTGATCCACAACAAGAATGATGTCGTAATACATTTTTAGAGATATATAGATGAAATTACCCCCTAGCCGCCACTATATTATACACATTGATTCAATGGATAGGGGTTTGTAGTTATCATTCAATGGAATCACTTCTAACTAGTATCAATCTCTATTTCTCTTCTGGCTCGTTCTCGACTTAATAGCCACCTTCTTCGATGTCGTTCCTTTGGAAGTTCGAAAAGAGATTTTATTGTTGGAAAGTAAAGAGGTTGAGGGTCTCCTTTATCAATCAGATTTTGAGGTGATGGGCAAGGATTTGAAATGGATACAAGACCCTAGAAAACCTCGGAAGAAACAAATTCTCTATCACAATTCACTGGCCTTACACCAAAAACTGGCTACTTTTTTTGTCTAGTACTTCAAGATAAAAAAATTGAGACCTATAATCTATTTTTTTCCCTTGAAGATGTCAAAAGAATGCTTTGCAACCTATGGTATTGTTTTGATAGTGTGGACTCCTAATTGGCTCGCGTGAAGGTTTTCTGGTTAGTGAATCTGCCTCCAGGGACCTTATTGATCCTCTAGTTGATCATGTACAAACTCTTATTATTATTTCCTTAAGCGTGGAAATATGTTTTATTGTCACCTGTACTAGATTTTATGAATATATATATGGTCTCGTCGATGGTGGAGAGAGTATCTAGAGTGGATCTTTGTTTGGTCTCGCTGTACATGCTCTGGAAGTGGAGGATTCTCATTGTTGTTGTCAATATTATTCTTACTTGGTATTTTGTTGGCAATTTATGTTTATGTTTTCATGATCCTTGGGATTTGGTGCTAGCATCAAAGTATACTCTGTTTCCTCTCATTTATGGGCACCTACAACTTGAATTTTGGCAATTGAAGATTGTTTTAACATATGCTTTCAATTTGGCTTGTTTTGGGATGGATACGTATGTTCGCAACTGAGAAAGTGGTTTCTCTTTTCATGCTAGAGGGAAGATGTGGTTTTTTATAGAGGACCCTTAGGAAGACTATGATTTACTAATGTTTCCCTCTGTCAAAGGACGCTCTTTTCTAGGTTTAGAGCTCTATCTTCTTCTCATTTTCAAGGCAACTATCACTGAAGCACATTCATTTTCAGTTTATGTGCACTATAGTCTAGAATTGCCTCTTTTTATGAGGGGCCTAAACTCTTGATGCAAATATTTAGTTGTTGTTGAAATGAGACTCTGTTATTATTGTAATAGTGTTTTTGTGGTTCTATGATCTTATGATCATTGGAGAAGCTAGTGCTTTTAGAAGTATATAAATTCAATGTTTAATCTATCAATGTAAATCTACTATTGTAAATCTCTTATTTTGATATGAATACGAATTATTTTAATTTACAAAAAATTATGGAGTAGAAAACAATAACTTCATCCTAGCCAGGGATAAAACTTCAAAATAATCACACTATTTAGCATGTTTATAAATTTTAAAACGATAAGCAGTTTATTTTAGAAGAAAATAGTTGAAAGTTTAGTTGTCTTTGTTTGTGCATGAGCCAAGCCATGCAATGATACATTTTCCATTTTTGATATGCAGTGCTTCGATAACTTAGGGAAAAATATAGTTAAATTTAAGGCCATCTTATAATGTTTATTGAAATAAACTAAGAGAACTCTCATTTTTGAAAAATACCATATCTACATATATTATAATTTATTTTGTAATATTGAATACAAAATTTATTATTGATATTAATTTTAAAATATAAAAAATAAAAAATAAAAAAATAAATAATTATTTTAATATTTTTATTCTTATTTTTATAATAAAATTAAAATAATTTATAATTTGAATAACTTGATAAATTATAAAAACTAAAACTAACAACACTAAAAATATTTTAAAACAATTTGATATCCTTTTATTATTGTAAAAATGACCAATTAATTAATTTGACAATTAATGTTTTAATATTTGTGAAAATCCTACTCATATACTTTCAACAATCCTTTCTACACATTTCCAAAATATCATATACTTTCCAACCATCTTTCTACACATTTCCAAAATACACAAATACAAAATAAATATTAATTAAAATATACAATACATGATACCATTCACTAATTTCATTCTTCAGTTTCCAAAATACACTCATAACGAATTGTCTGATCGCGGGTTTGCTAATGGAATCACGAGCTAATCCGTTTAAATTGGGTATCCTTTTTAGCTCCTTATCAAATTATGTTCATGTTCTATGAGCTTGCAAGTCACTTAAACTCTATCGTGCGCTTATTTAGTTTTTGTTCTAAACTCTCTAGCCATGAGTCGTGATAAGCGCTCGAGATCAAATGCCATACAACTGTCGCGCTGCGATCGACTCCCGTGTGACATCCCGCCAGAATGCCCATGCTCTGTATTTCAATGAAAGAAGAGGAAAAATAACCAAAAAAATCGCGCGAATACATATTTCATAAATCAGGAAGATTAGTAAGAAGTCCTTGAATCGATGGTCCTCTAACTTGGAAGAGCAGGGAAGAGTGAACTAGCAAGAGCAGGGGAATAGATTGTAGGGATGTTATGTAGGTGAGCAAGCTGACCCTAGATGAGGCAACCCACCCATCACAGGTGAAGGTGTGGTTAGATCCTAACTCAGAATCCCTGGCCTTGATGCTTTCGGATTCATCACCTTCTGTATTCTTTGAAGTCTCTATCTTCTACAACGACCCAAATCCTAGTTCCCACATCAGAGGCGTGTTTTCTACGCCTCATAAAGCCTCAGCCAGCTAACGGGTTAAAAAAAGCCACGGGAGCTGTCATTTTTATATCCGCAATGCCCAATCGTGCTGGATCCTGCACGGTTCTAAGGGCCTGGCTGGTGTGACAGAGTTCTTCTTCAAATCAGAGTTCGAGTTTGGGTTTTAGCTGTGTGGGTATCTAGGAGAGGGCTTCCAAAGGCTCTGAGGGTTTGACAAAACTTGGGATTGTGGAATTGGTATATGGATTTTTGGTGAAGATCGTGGCGTCTCAGCTTCTAAAGGGAAAATATGGGTCATGGCTGCCAAGCTCAAGGACGAGCAAGGGACTTCGGAATTGAAGGTCGAGGGTTTTGAGCCTAGGTATCTGGTATGTATTAGTTTGATTAAGTGTTGTGTCGTTTATTGAAATGGCTTCGTTTAGTCAATTCTCCTTTCGCTTCAACATATGTTGTTGGGGTAGGAAAATGGGGTCAGGGTTTGACTACTTCAACATATGGTGTTGGGGTAGGAAAATGGGGTCAGGGTTTGGCCAACTTCTATTACTTTTTTGGCATCTCCAAAAACATATGTTGGGGTAGGAAAATGGGTTCAGGGTTTGCCATCTTCTATTGCACATATGGCATCTCCAAAAGCCTTGAAGATTTCTTGGTAGTCTTTATATGCTTGGCCATCTTCTATTGCTTGTTTGGCATCTCCAAAAGCCTTGGGATCCACGCCAACTACTAAATTGAAAGCTAAAATCTTGCATTAATCAAAATACTCTATTTCCGCAAATGAATGAGATGATATGCAATATGTCATTTTTTGCTCCTTCCTATTGTATTTTGTTCATGTTGTCAGACATTTCCTTTATATTATGTTTTGTTTCATGATGAATTTTGTTCATTTTGTCAGACATTTCCTTTCTATTGTGTTTTGTTTAGAATATTAGTCATTTTCCTTACAATTTAAGTTAGTTTGGAACATCCTCATTTTTAAGGTAACTGTATTACATTCTTTCCCTTTTAAAATTTATTGGGTTTCTACTATCTCGAGTGTGATCAGGCCTCTATAGTACTTGGCATTGGGGTTTTACTTCGTGCACAGTGGCAAGGATAGAAGGAATTGAACTTGACAACATATTCTGCACTTGGCATTGTGGGAAAACAAAAGAATTGAGCTTACGAGCACATTCATGATTCAAGTTAGTGGGGATTCAACTCGGTAGATAAGTCTACCGGGATTGAAATCACAACAAAATTTTCCTATCCATTGAGAAAAACCTACATAAACCATGACATATAAATCTAGTACAGGAAAAGATATTCACATAAATTTACTTCATAATAAAAAAATAAAATTTATTGCCCAGTGCCAACCTAGCTCAAGAATATAAAAAAAAAGAAATAATAATATGAAGATCTCCCCAACTACTAGTTCAACCATGTTTTCCTATGGAAGTACAGGATTTCTGTATAAAAATACAGAAATTCTGTCATTGAATGCACAAGCCCTTCGATCCACTAGATCAAATTTTCCAGGACCTTAAATAGAGCGAAATCGGGGGCTAAAAACACATTAAAAGCACAGTGAAAGTGGCCTAATCTATTCATCTTACCTTACAGTTAGGATATTCTATCAACTTCAACCCATGCTCAAAGAACTCTGCAATCATGTAATTCCACACAATATTATTAGCTATGGTGATTTTGTGGCAAACCATGTAAAATATTTTTATTTAATTAGTGCATGAATTACCTGAACGCTAAGCACTACACTATAATTTTATTTGGTTAGATTAGTATATGATTTTCCTGATCCCTAATCACTATATTGTTATAAATATCAACCAAAATAAGAGTTACAATAAATATTTCCTATATGTTTTGTACAATTTTTGGGCTTACCTTAAGATTTGTGATGATGTAGTCTCACAAGCATTTAAATATCTATCTTTCTATTTGAATCCCTTAAACCCAAAAGGCAATACGACTTCGTTGATTTATTTCATATCAGTTGACAGTTTAGTGTTGGGAATAAATGTATTGTGAGTAAATAGTTCTGATATATGATTTTTTTGAGCATAAAACCTCTTAAATAGTTCTTTGCATGAGTGTGAAGCAAGGTTGCTTGCATTTAAAATGAGAAATGAATAATATGTCAAGGTAGTCTTGCCTTAGATGAGCGGTATTCTCAACAACAACTTTCATAACTGTCATATATGTCATTCTCATCCTCCTCGACATCATCATCATTATCTAGGCCACTTGATCCTCTTTCAGTGTCAAGTTCAACTTCCGCTTCCTCATTTAGTAATTTTCCATCAGTTAGAAACCAACCCATAAAAGGGACTATTTATTCTCCTGTCTCCTCTTTGCCACTAAGAGTAGATCCTCCTTAAAAGTGATGGATACCTCAGGAAAAGGAAGTTCTTTTTTTGTGCCTTTAAAGGATGCAAACATGGAAGTTGAAATGTCATCCCAACAAATAAGGAAACTGTTAAGGGCAATCTCCATACATACTCTGAGGCAAATGAGGTTTGTGGTATTGGATTCAATGGGAGACATACATATTCTGAGCCTGCACAATCTGGTATCTACTGGGGTGTGTCAGAAAGAACAAGATCATGATGTTGTTGTAGATAGTTGTTTGAGACATTTGAAGTGCCCCATGAAAGTTAATATGCTTGCAGTTTTTCCGGAGGTGTCATCATTTAGTAAGTGTTACTACTGTTACCCTTTCTATAAAATCTAGTGATAACATACTAGTCCATCACTTATATTCTGATGAAACTGTTTCAGCATCGAAAATCTCTGGGTATCAGACGGTCGCCATTCCATTCACTTACTATCATTTCCTAAAGTGGATGTGTCTCATTGTGAGGTTGACAAGGATATTGTTGACAAGAAGTCCCTAGAGCTCTCAAGTTTTTCTGTACAAACTCAATGAATAAGGTGATATTGGTTCTTTTTTTGAGGAAAATGCTTGTAGCCACAATCTTAATATCTTAGTTAACATTCCAGTTATGTTTTTTTCAATGCATCTATGAAATGAGTCAAATTTTAATAGAGAACACATTCAGTTATAGAGTTGAATATTGATCTAAATGTTTGGGACAGTGGTAGTAAAACATTTTCTTTCATTTCCAGGAATGATGGATAACACAATATAATTTTCAATAGAGAGAAGGAGGCCATTCAAAGTTAGAATTCTTTCCAAACTTCTTGTGAATAATGTGCAACAAATTTTAATTATTTTAGGCCTCCAAACTGAACTTGCAGTTTACAGAATATTACCAAGCAGTTATATTAGTCCACTAGAAAGCACAAAACAAGAGTTAAAAAAAACCTGTAAAATGATGTGGAACTAGAGATCAAACTTTAAAATTTCCTTTTCAAACTAGTGGTAGAACTCCAAGGTAAGCTTCAGAATTTAATTCAAATCTTGATTAAGTTTTGGTTAAATTTAAAGGGGAATTAGTTATGTTCCATGGCTTGTATTCTCATAAACTTATGTAAATGACTAAAACAAAAGCTTCAAGTTTTAGAGACCCCCTTCTCCAAGTGAAAGAAACAAGCTTTATGCCCAACACAATGTTGGTCACTTTAATTTTTTATTGAATTAAACATTTCAAGTGCTACATAAATTGTCAACCCAGGGAAGTCTGTTTATTTCAAAGGAAATCACACACTGTATATGCTCAATCTCAAAAGCAATGAAATGTTGTAGTAAAAATTACACTAATTACACCTTGCTCCAAACAAACTGAAGTCTACTTGAGTTACAACAAAGAAAATCTTTCTATTGCAAACAATAATTAAAAGAATCCTGGATTACATTAAAAATAAAACAATATAGGAAAGGAAATCAATATGCAAAAGGAAGACCAATTATGCTATAACAGAGAACAGGACCCTATTCCCCAAGTAGGAATCTTCAGCACTTGTTTCTGATTACCAAGATTTCACAAACTTGTTCTGTAAACAAGATTTCCAATTAAAATAATTCACAATTACCTAAGAATGAATTGTATGAAATCAATGCAACAAGTAATGAAAACAGAGCTTCAACAAGAAACAACAGAATTCCAATACTGCATAAATGAATTTAACAAACAGATTTTAACAAGGTGTAAATGGAAAAGAACAGTTAAAAAACTACGGAAATAAATGGGTGAATCTTGTGAAGAAGGTGGGCCCTTTCCTTCTCACAACATTCCCTAGAAGAAGGAATTAAAATGAAATGCTCATAACAAACTTTTATTCATCTGTCAAAAGTACATATTACAAAGGATTCATGTTCCTTCTCTATTCAAAATAAACCTCCCGTAGTCTCTAATTGTCCTCTATTGCTGATGTCTCCTCTTTTTAAAGAGGAGACATCTATTACAATTTATTTACATTATAGAAATCCTATTTTTAACCCAATCTGATCTTCTATGCTGAAATAAGACCTTTCTGTTCTTCCATAGAAAAATGTTGTTACAATGGTTATGATGATATTGGCTTCAGAGTGGCTCGTGTAACAGCTTCCTTAATTATCTTTTCTTGTTGCTGTCATGCTTGAAATATTGCTTCAAAATCACAAATCACGGGCTGTTTCAGCAACAGGATTTGCGTACCATGTTGACTGTTTCAGCAACGCAGTCTTCATACAACCACGATAGATTATCTGCGGTCTTCAAACTATCTCAGCAACTATATATCTTTGATTAATGATTAAATATGAAAGTAATGTAAAATTATATGTAAAACAAGTTAAACGTATAGTAAAGAGAAGAATTTTATATGCCTTTGGAAGAATGGATGAAAGTGATAGTATAAGCTTTAAATATGGATTAGAAAATAGTGGAATGATAAAACAATGTATGGTCAAAATGGTAGATTATGGGGTCCTAACATCCTCCCCAACTGAAAGGGTTGCATGTCCTCAGGCAACTTTAGTCTGAGTCAGAGTCCGGATACTCGCTTTTGGCATGCAAATTACTTAAGCAGTAGCTATGGAAGGTGCTATCTATTAAAGCTCTGAATCCTTGCACATTTTGCAATCTTTGCCAAGCTGCTGCTTCATCCTTGTTAGCCAACCTATGATGAGCATGATATTCCTCTGCTGGCATCCATAAAATAGGAAAATGGAAGTGGTACCCTATCCACCTTTCAACACATTGCTGAACACATCTAATGTAATTGGGTACTCTAGACAATGTAGTTTTGAGGTTAGTAGCGCTAAAATGATTATACTCCTGCCTCTCCTTAAAGGATTGTTGCCAAAACATATTGTTTTCTCTTAAAGCAGTAGTTTCTTTGGCCCTGATAAAATGGTGACAATATTGGAGTACTGAAGCCTGTAATTGCTGTATATGTTCAGTCATCCTTGGCTTCTGCAAAAATTGATGATATTCTGCCACAAAAATGGAAGGGTTCTGAGGTTCTGGCCTGATCCAGAGAAGGCGGTTGTCTTCATTATGCATGGTTGCAAGAAAATCAGTTTGCCAAGTAATCTAATTAGCAAGGAAGGAGGCAAATGCCCTGATCTGAATGTCACCAACAAGAGGGTTGAGATTAATCTTTCTATTTTCAGGGATAGCTTCATTGTGAAGGTACATCTCACATAGTAGGTGTTGATCACTGGTGGAGGCTTCTGAAAATGTTTTCACAAACTGTTCAAATGTAAGCACCTCATGGGGTCTTCCATATTTGACTGCTTTCAACTAAAAGTAAACAAGGCGTTCTGAGAGAAATAAAGAGTAATTTAGAGATGGTTTCCTAGTAGCCAATAATTTTTGTACCAGTTCAAACATTAGGAGCAGTTTGCCTTTTGGCTCTTTATTCTCCTTCTTGTAAACTCTAAATCGCTGGAGTGTCTACTCCAAGATATCCCAATTAGAATATATATGATTATGCCAGACTAATTTATGCTGCTGCAAGGTTTTACCTTGCAAAATGGCATAATTTTTCCTCCACTTGTTCATTATTTCCATCTCATTCCATGGTTCAGTTTGTGTTCCAACATTGCAAGTGGTAGGCTGAGGTATAGTCTGAGTAGCAGAATCAATTACAATAGGGTAGGATACATGTACATCAACTTCTTTTTCTAAAATTTTTGAAGGCCCTACTAGTTCTTATGTAACAGTAGGGCATTCCTCTTTGACTACAGAAGATGTAGATGCTCTCGGCATTGGAACTTGAACTATCTTATATCCTGCTTGTTGATAGATGTTTCGAAATTGGCTGCACATATATTCCTTATATGGATCATTTTCTATATGTTTGTCTGCCATGGATGCTGTATGGGCCAGGGTATAAAAATTTAGCTTCTTGTCATAGGATTCCTTTGCCATTACCAATTCTCACTTATAAGCTTCTAATTCTGATTTTAAAAACTCATTTTCTTGTAAAAGGGAAGGCATGGTGACTGGGCCTTGTGTATCAGTTGCATTCTCCAAAATTGATTGCTGTGTTTCAGCTGTAGCTGGTTCTTGTGTGACAGCTAGAGCTAGTTCCTTTGTGGTAGCTACTGAATAAGTAGCATCTTGGATGTCTAGTTCTTGTATATCGGCAACTAGTTCTTGTGTTTCAACTATTGACTGAGTAGCTTGTTCTTGTGGGACAGCTACTGACTGAGTAGCTGGTTCTTGTGTGACAGCTACTTGCTCTGTAGAAAATGACGTCATATTACCCTGGGAATCTGGTTCTTGTGTTTCAGTGCCACAGGGTGAGATAGGTAATAATTCTGGGGTTTGGAAGGGTGGTGATGTGTGGAGTTTTAAAAAAATGGCTGCGGGATCAGGGGTAATAGGAATGGTTTTTTCTTCAATATACGTCCTCATTTGTCTCCTAGGTAAGAAAGCAGAAAAATCAATAGTTTTCTTTTTCCTTTTATGAGAGGGTTTTTCCTTAGGAGAAGGGCTATCAGAGGAGGTAGTTGCTTTAGTTACGGCCCTTGTTTGTCTTTTTGAAAGAGAGGTGGTTATGATTCGTCTTTTCCTTTTATGAATAGAGGAAGATGGTGGTGTATCAGCTTGAGAGTCATCACTGGGAATATGGATGGTAGGATCAGATGATTTTGCTAAGTGGTGAGATGGACTTGAAGAAAGGTTAATTGGATTAGTTGGTTCTGTGGATGGAATTGGTGGAGGGTTATGTATATTCTCTGGTTGCTGCTCATGGGGACTTTCAGGAATTTCTTGAGAATTTTCAGTAGCTTCTTGAGGGTTTATGGGTAAATTTTCCAAAGGAGGGTTTTGTTCAGCAAAGCCTTTTTGGATTAATAGCTGGAAAAGACGATGATGAGTGAGGGAGAGTAGAGGGAATTTCACCTATCTACAATAATATGACATATTTCTAATGCATCCAAGTAAATAATAAGGAATGTTGAGCAATCTACCATGCTGTAAATGACTCATTAAAACAAAATCATGCTGGTAGACTACCTGGTAGCGGCCTTCACATGTGAGGTAATGTTTAAAAAACTATACAACTTTCGGCCAAGGAGTCGACAATGAGTGAAGTCCGACACCCCAACCTTTAAGCTCGACGTGTTCTCCTGGCGGAAGAAAATCATGTTGTGCATTCAAAATGATATGATTTTGACTAAACCATCGAGTACCAGTGACCGACAGACTTGAAACCTGTGCTATGTCACCTTCTGAGATTGGAATTTGGATTCCTTGAACAGTAGAATGATCTCCCTGAAGATTTTGTGCAAATTCAAGGAAATGTTGTGGATCAAACTCTTTAAGTGTCTGAAAATATCCTACCCAGCCTGCCTGCTAAAAAATATGATATGCATCTGGGAATAATTCAAGAAGAGCTATCGAGTCAGGCTCATGTCGAATAGCAGGTCCTCCCATAGTTAACCAACTTTGGTAAAATGCAGAGTCAAAGAGCGAAGTTACCGGACTTCGAATAGAGTAAAATTTGCGAATGAGAACATGGAGTAATGGTGAAGAGGCGAAGTAATGGGTAGGAAAAATGATGGTAATTAGCATGCTGTGAAATGATGTCATATTATTTCCATATTCACCCCCAACTACGGCTGAAATGATGTCTTTTAAGTGTGCGAAGATTGTGGTCATAATAAATGAAATCTTCTCTTTAAACCATAGTTTAATTTTACTTACATAAAAATTTACATACCTCATGTTTACCTTTGATTTGTAGTTTGAAAAATATAGTGCTTGCTTATAATGGCTCAGTAGTCATGGAATAACTTTAGAATCTTTTTGAAACATGAGGGAGATCATATTACAGGTCTATTTAATCATAGGAAAAGGCAGTGAACGGACAGGATTAACATAGGAAATAAGAGAAGTGAAAATGAAAGAACTAAAGGAGATGATTTCATGACAGAAAATGTTGCATGGTCATGTTTTTGGAGAAAGAGATGGTGTTTCAGCAATGGGAAAATGAATGAAATGATGCTAAAAAGTGGTGTTTCAGCAATGGAAAAATAGGGAAAGTGTTGTTGAGGAGTGATTTTTTAGCAATGGGAAAATGGGGAAAATATTTGCTGAGGAATGATATTTCAGCAATATGAAAAATAGGGAAGATATTTGATGAAGAATGGAGTTTCAAAAATGGGAAAAATAGGGAAAATGATATGAAAAGGGAAAAAGGAATGAAGGGAGTGAATGATGAAATGTTACTGGAAGATGGGGAAATGAGTTGAAGTGAGGGAAGCAATGCTTCTCAAAATGAAGCTTGGATCTTCTTGTGGTGAAATTGTCCTTCCTTAGTAAGGCTTTCCTTAATAAAAAATCTGCAAAATAATCAATTGTAACATGCCAGCCCTTGACAAAGATTATTAGTTTAAGAAATATAATCTAATACTAAAAATACAATGCAGAAAAATTAATTGCAATGAGGGGTAGAAGACTCCCCTAAAAAGAGATAATGTGCATCTGCCATGCAAGTAGCCTTAAAATCTTCTTTGGAAATAGGGCGCTGATATAGACGAAGCCGATGACCATTTACTAATAGTGGCGTTTTAAAGTCATCAATTGTTAAGAGCCTTACTGTTCCATTGGGAAAAACAACATCTACTTCGTAGGGTCCCAACCATCTTGTACGTAGCTTCCCTTGAAAGTTTTCAAACCGAGAACCATACAATAAAGCCCAATTACCTTTTTGGAACTGCTTGTGCTTGATGATTTTATCTTGCCACTTTGTTCTATGTTGTTGGATCATAGTTGTCTGATGAATGGAATCTAATCTTTTTTTCATCCAGTTCATGAAGGTGCTGCAACCTAGCTGTCTGTGCATCACTCAAATCAAGGTTAACAACTAAAGTAGTCCTTAAGGTTTTAATTTCAAATTCCATAGGAAAAATAGCACTTTTACCATAAACCAATTCACAGGGGGAAAATCCTATAGTGTTTCTCCAGGTAGTTCTGTAAGCCCACAGTGCTTCAGGGAGTCTTTAAGACCAATCCTTCCAGTTCTCCTTCATTGTTTTTGTTAGAATGGCTTCTATTACTTTGTTTGTACTCTCCACCTGCCCATTGGCTTGGGGGTGATATGGTGTAGTCATTCTATGATGAATGTGATATTTCTGAAGGGTGGCTTTGAAACCATGAGAAGTGAAAGGAGTTCCTCCATTTGTAACTAGCTCTCTTGGGACTCCAAATCTAACAAAGATTTATTCAAATAGGAAAGCTAGGACAGCTTCTTCATTAGCTCTAAGGAGTGCTTTGGCCTCCACCCATTTAGTCATATTGTGTGCAGACTAATATATAAACTCTTTGATTGGATGGAGGATTAATGGGTCCTATAAAATCTAAGGCCCATCTTTCAAATGGTTCAAGTATTACTTGGGGGTTTAATCACATTTCATCTCTATGATTAGGTTGACCCATTCTCTGATAGCTATCACAAACCCGAACATATTTCTTTGCATCCTTAAAGAGTGAGGGCCAATAATAACCCATCCTAAGAATTTTATGTGTCGTTCTCTTATCAACAAAATTCCCTCCACAAGGGCCATCATGACAAGCTTTTAGTATATCATACACCTCATCCTCTCTAATGCATCTCCGAATTTCATGATCAAGTCTTGAATAGAAAAGACACCCACTTATCCAGCTATACCGAGCACTTTGTTGAATTATTTTTCTTTTCTCTCAATGTGATAGGTGTGATGCTAACTTCCCTGCAACCAAATAATTGGAAATGTCTACATACCATGGTGAGTGAGCAGATACTGCAAATAAATACTCATCAACAAAGGAATCATCTACTGGAGTATTATCATCAGCTTTTAACTAAGAAAGGAAATCAGCAACAACATTTTCTTTACTTGGTCGATCTACAATTGTAATATCAAACTCTTGTAATAACAATAACCATTTGGTGACTCGAGAATTTGTGACAGATTTTTTCATTAAATACTTGATAGCTGAGTGGTCAGTATGGAAAAAAGTAGAGTAGCCAGTAATGTAATGTCGAAACTTATTAATAGCATAAATTACTGCTAAAAATTCCTTTTTGATAACTGTATAATTGAGCTCAGTAGGAGTCATATTCTTACTAATAAAGTAGATAGCATAAGGAAGATGGTTTTCCTCTTGTCCCAAGACAACTCTAATTGAAATATTTGAAGCATCAAAAGATATATGAAAGGGAAGTGCCTAATCAGGTCCTCTCACAATAGGAGCTGTGGATAACTGATGCTTGAGTTCTACAAAGGCCTCCTGGCAAATATTAGTTCACTTAAATTCAACATTTTTCATAAGTAACACAAACAAAGGAGAAGCTATTTTGGAAAAGTTTTTAATAAATCTCCTGTAATATCCTGCATGTCCTAGGAAACTTCTCACATATGTTTGTGTTTTAGGAATAGAAAGACTCTGAATGACTTGTGTTTTGGATGGTACCTGAATTCCTTGAGATGAAATAAAATTTCCAAGCACTACTCCTTCACTCATCATCATATGAAATTTTTCGGTGCTTAAGGAGAGGTGAGCTTGTATACAACATTTAAGTACTTTCTCAAGATTCTATAATGCATATTCGAAAGACACACCATAAGGGGTAAAGTCATCCATAAATATTTCCATGGAGTCATTCAGTATATCAGAAAAGATTCCTATAACTACCCTTTGAAAGGTTGCTGGTGCATTACATAGTCCAAATGGGAGAACTCTATATGAAAAAGTTCCCCAAGGACTAGTAAAAGTGGTATTGTCTTGGTCTTGGGGTGCAATTCTGATTTTATTATACCCACTAAACCCATCTAAAAAGGAGAATAATTTCTTCCCTGTCAAACTGTCGAACACCTGATCAATGAATGGTAAAGGAAAGTGATCCTTTTGAGTGGCTTTATTTAAGGCTCTATAATCTACACATACTCTCCATTTCCCGTTTTTCTTAGGAACTATTACCAATGGGGAAACCCATTCACTGTCAGAGATAGGATATATAAACCCTGCATTAAGCAATTTTTGAAGTTCCTCTTTGACAATTTCTCTTAAATTAGGGTTCATTCGTCTTTGGGGTTGACATACTGGTCGACAACCTTCCTTAATATAGATCTGGTGAGTACATAATTCAGGAGAGATTCCCCTCATATCTATATAGTCCCATGCGAATGCTTTTTTTATTTTCAAGTAGTAACTTCATTAACTGCTGTGTTTCAGCAACTGTCAGGTTAGGATTTATGTTCAGTGTTTTGCCAGGTTCAATTTCTACTGTTATACTTTTAGAAGATATGGTGGTTGATGTTTGAGGTAGATCTTCATATTTAAGCTTTTCCTGGGTATCTGATTTCAAAAGTGCAGCCAGTTGATTATGTGTTTCAGAAGTCACAAAGGAGGGTTCACAAATGAAATTATTAATTACCTCATCCTCAGTGATATCTTTAAGGCTTAAAGCTTGTCCGATAGTCAAAATAGGTTGAATAGCATGATCATCATAGTCCATCCATACATAATTATCATTATTAATCATGGGTGTAGCGTGAGGGTAAAGAGTAAGCTGCTTAGTTTCATATCCATTGGAAATTGTCATTGAACCAGATCTGCAGCTAATAAAGGTATCAGTTGTAGCTAACCAGGGTCTTCCCAGAATTAAAGGATGTCCCCCCCAACTTTGTTTTAGTCTGTAACACCACAAAGTCAGCTGGGTAATTCCAGGACTCAACCGAGATGACTAGGTCTTCAATAACTCCCTCTGGTTTGATTGTAGAATGGTCATATAACTCTAGAATGGTTGGTGTATCTCTAATTACGTTCTTTAGCTGTAACAATTGTGAAGTTTCAAGAGTCATAATGTTTATAGCAGCACCTAAATCTACCATAACTTGAGGGATTATTATTTTACCGATTTGGACTGTCACAGTAGGATGGCCAGGATCACCATATTTAACTGGGGGAGTTTTACCAGACATTAATGCAGATAAATCACCCATAACATGGACTGTAAGGGGATCTTTAGCTTTCCTACTAGGTTTCTTAACACATATATCTCTCATCGTTCTGGCATAAATTGGTACATCTCTTAGTGCCTATAAAAGTGGAACTTTAACATACATATTCTACAATTCCCCTAGAAGATTAAAAGAAGGTGGCTCAGGTGTTCTAGTTAAAACTAAACGCTCAGGGAATGGTGGCTCTATTGTTTCAACATCCTTATTAGAGGGTGGTTGTACTTATTTATGTGAATCTCGTTTTTCAGTTTCTTATTTATCAGAATTGGAAGAAGTAACATCATCGATAATGGGTTCAATTATTTTCCTAGATCGTAGATGAATGTCATTACATTGTGCAGGGAAAAAAGGAAATATAGGCTGGTTCTGAATATAAATAACTTTCACAGCTTTATTATTGGGGTTAGGATTTGGTTATACAGGTAGCTGGGGTCTCATCATTTGATTATTTGGTGGAGCACCTGATGGTAGAGGAAGTGGTTGCTGAAATTGATGAAATTGATTTGGGAACGGGAGTTGTTGACCCCTCCAATTCAAATTCCACTAGTTAAAGTAATATTGTTGTAGTGGAGGCCAAGGAGTCCACATTGCAGGATCTACAAAGGGAGGGTTTTTTTGTTGCATGGGTGGGTAATTAATTTTATTGAAGGGTGGGTATTGCATTTGGTTAAAGGGAGGGTAATTTTCTTGACTAAAAGAAGGATAATTGTTCCAACGATTAGAAGATGTAAATGGCATATTAGAGTTCATACCTTGTCCTCATGGTTGCCATTGCCTTCTCTATGTTAGCAGATAGACTGCTTCAGCTTCTTCTTCGGTTGGTTGCAATGCTGCTTTTATTCCTAGTAAAGAAGGGCATTGTTGTGTTTCAGGATATTTCTCACAAAGGGTGCAAATTGGCACCTTGTCCAATGGGCATTCCCTTAGTGGATGTTTATCTCTGCATCTGGGGCAAAAGATAGCCAAAGCTTCTTCTGCTTCGGCTTGTTTCTTCTTAACTTGAAAGGTGTCAATTTGTGAAGAAAAAGAACTTAACATTTCAGTTTTAAATTCCTCAAGTAAATTACCTATTTCGGTTCTTGTTGCTCCTCCATTGGTTGAATTTTGAACTCTTGAATATGTGGTATCTCTGCTGTTTGAACTGTTCCTTGCAGCTCCTCTTGAACATATTTTACAGAGGTTAACAATTTCATCATATGATTCTTTAGATATGTCCCCTTCACCAAGCATATTTAGCATATCTAGACAGTCATCCCTTACTCCTTTTAATAATATTGTTTTAAGAATATCTTTACTTACATCGGGATGATTGGATATCTGCAAATTGTATTGTAGTCTTTCCACAAAGTCCTCCAAATTTTCATCCTCCTTTTGTACCATCTTAAATACTTCCTCTCTTTTTTCTCTTGTCCGACAGTAGTCTTGATATTTAAGCAGAAACTTTTGTTTCATCTGTTCCCATGTTCTGATTACATGGGATCTAGTACTCATGAACCACCTTAGTTCATTTCCTTTTAGTGTTGCTGGAAATAGCTTCAACCTATGGGCATTAGTAACATAATCATAACTTCTGCATAATATATCAAATTAAAAAATAAATTCGTCAGGATCTTCAGAAGATAAACCATGGAATTTAGGTAAGGCTGAAAGTGGGATATTCTTCATGGGAGTTTCTCCTCTAGGGAGATTACCAATAGGAAATCCCAAGGTAGAGAAAGAATTCTCATCTTTTCCCTCTCCTTCAGGATCTACTTGTCCTTCGCCGAAGAATCCTTCATTGTTCCCTTCCATTGTTTGATCTCCTACTGCACTTTCTCGATCCTCAATGTTTTCTATAGGCTCCTCAATGTTTTCTGCTGGTTTTTCAATGTTTCCTGCTGATTCCTCAACATTTTCTGTAGGCTCTTCAATGCTTTGTGATGGCTCTTCAACGCTTTCTATTGGTTCTTCAACGTTTCCTGCTGGTTCTTCAACACTTGTTGTTGGTTCCTCAACGTTCTCAGGGCTCACAAATTCTTTTGTTTCGTAGTTCGATTGAGGGGAGTGTTGAGGCTTTAGCCTTCGAGAGCTCAGCCTCTGAGAAGATTCAACTTTTGATACGATCTCGTCAATAAAATTCTTTCTTCCTCCTTTTCCTTTGCCCTTGCCACCTGTCGAGTTAGTTTTCTTATGGGTTCCGTGTCCTCTCATGCAATCTGTACATCTAAAATAAAAACATCAATGCTTTTGAAATCTATAATTGCCTTCCCCAGCAATGGTGTGAAAATGTTGGTCACTTTAATTGTTTATTGAATTAAACAATTCAAGTGCTACATAAATTTTCAACCTAGGGAAGTCTGTTTATTTCAAAGGCAATCACACACTGTATACGCTAAATCTCAAAAGCAATGAAATGTTGTAGTAAAAATTACATTAATTACACCTTGCTCCAAATAAACTGAAGTCTACTTGAGTTATAGAAAAGACAATCTTTCTATTGCAGACAATCATTAAAAGAATCCTAGATTACATTAAAAAGACAACAATATAGGAAAGGAAATCAATCTGCAAAAGGAAGACCAATTATGCTATAATAGAGAACAGGACCCTATTCCCCAAGTAGGAATCTTCAGCACATGTTTCTGATTACCAAGCTTTCACAAACTCGTTTTGTAAACAAGATTTCCAATTAAAATAATTCACAATTAACTAAGAATGAATTGTATGAAATCAATGCAACAAGTAATGGAAACAGAGCTTCAGCAAGAAACAATAGAATTCCAATATTGCATAAATGAATTTAGAAAACAGAGTTTAACAAGGTGTAAATGGAAAATAACAGTTAACAAACTACGGAAATAAATGGGTGAATCTTGTGAAGAAGGTGGGCCCTTTCCTTCTCACAAGATTCCCCAGAAGAAGGAATTAAAATGAAATGCTTAGAGCAAACTTTTATTCATCTGTCGAAGGTACATATTACAAAGATTCATGTTCCTTCTCTATTCAAAATAAACCTCCCGTAGTCTCTAATTGTCCTCTAATACTGATGTCTCCTCTTTTTAAAGAGGAGACATCTATTACAATTTATTTACATTATAGAAATCCTATTTTTAACCTAATCTGATCTTCTATACTGCAATAGGACCTTTATATTTTTCCATAGAAAAATGATGTTACAATGGTTACGATGATACTGGCTTTAGAGTGGCTTATGTAATAGCTTCCTTACTTGTCTTTTCTTGTTGCCGTCATGCTTGAAATACTGCTTCAAAATCGCAAATCACGGGTTGTTTCAGCAACGGGATTTGCGTACCATGTTGACTGTTTCAGCAACACGGTCTTCAGATAGCCACAATAGATTATCTGCTTTCTTCAAACTATCTCAGCAACTATATATCTTTGATTAATGATTAAATATGAAAGTAATGTAAAATTATATGTAAAACAAGTTAAACGTATAGTAAAGAGAAGAATTTTATATACCTTTGGAAGAATGGATGAAAGTGATAGTATAAGCTTTAAATATGGACTGGAAAAGAGTGGAATGATAACAAAATGTATGGTCAAAATGGTACATTATGGGGTCCTAACAACTATCATAGATCTACTTCACTCCGCAGAAAAATTAGGCAAGTCTTGATCATGCACCATTGCCTTGATAGATTCTTCAATGGTTCTATTCTTTCTTTTAGTAACCCATTTTGTTGTGGATTGTAAGGGACTATCAACTCCCTTTTAATCCTAGCTTCTTTAAAAAAGTCGAAATTCCCCATGGAATTATATTCTCCTCCATTATCAAATCTTAGGATCTTGATCTTATTTTCCTTCGAGTTTTCGACTTCATCCTTAAATTCCTGAAACTTGTCAAAAAATTCATCCTTTATCTTCATGAACTAAATCCATGTCTTGCAAGAGAAATCATCAATGATTACATAGTACAAACAACCTCCAAGAAATTTCATTGGCATCAGACCACACATATCAAAATGAACTAGATCTAAAATTTATTTGAACTTACTTTTGTTCCTTGGAAAAGGCTTCTTGACATTCTTTCCAAGCACACAACCTTTACATACTTCTTCACGCTCTTCCTATAATTCTAGAATACTTGAAACCGTCTATTTTAAAGAAGGAAAAGCTCTATAGTGAAGGTGAGTGTGTCTTCTATGCGAAAGCTCACATGGATTAATATCATTATGTACAAATGATTCAGTAGGGATTTTCAAGAGTCTATACAAGATTTCTTCACGAATTCCAATTACTCTAGCATAATCTATACTAGATCCCTTTGGACATATAAGAAATTTTCATTATCAAATGCTACTCTATCTCCCTTACCTTCCAAATATGAAATAGAAACCAAATTATTTTTCAAACTTGGTACATATAGTATGTTTGTTAGATGATTTTTTTCACCTCATTCAAGCTTAGTAGAAGTTTTTACAATGCCTTTGATTATGTAATTGATGTTATCTCCAAGTTCCACCTTTTGAGATAATCCTCTTTCCATTAATATTGTGAGGTTTTCATGATCTCCCATTGTGTTCCCTCAGGCACCACTATCTACCAGCCACAAATCATCACTATCTAAAATAGAACTTATAAGAGTAGAGAAATAAAAGAAATATTTGTCACTTGGTTCTTCATTCTTGGGTCTCTTTGGAAGTTCTTTAAAATCTACTGCGGTGACATGTTGCTTTCCCTTTCCTTTTCTATCACTCGATCTTTCAGGAAAATTGTGTCTATAGTGACCAAATTTGTGTCAATGTTAGCATTGAACATTTAATATATATCTCTTTCCTTAAGGAGTAGGTCTTCTTTCTTAAGGTATTTTTCTTTCATTTCTTCTTTGAAATAATTTTTTTTTTCTTCCTCCACCCTTCCTTAAACGTGTTGCATATGCTTGAGAGTTACCTTATTCGTATCTTTGAATTTTTTCTCTTCACACGAGCCTTCATTATTCTTGAGTACATGTAGTCCATAATTTATCAATCTTTGTAGCTTCTTTTCTATCCCATATTCATACTGCAAATGAGTCCCATGATTTAGGTAAACCATTAAGTGTTGTCGTCACTAGTTCCTCTATGGGAATAATTTCATTAATTACTTGAATTTGATTTCTCAATTGAGAAATCCTAATGAAATATGAGGTTATAGTATCATTTCTGGGAATTCTAGCATCATGAACTCATTCTTCAAACTCATTGCTTGACCAATATTATTGATAGAGTATAATCCAATTAGGGAATCATACATATTATTTGTGTTGAATAATGTAACTAGTGTAAGTCTTCATAATTGTATTTGAGTCATGATTTAATGTATTTTTCAAAATAAAGAAAAATAAATTTTATTATTAAATAAATTGACTTATTAAAGCATGAGTTTCATGCTTGGTGTTGGGGTTCCCATGTTTTGGCCAGGTTGGCAAGACCAAAAGATGAGACAACATCAAACCACTTTCAGACCTCAGGATCTAGCCCTCCTGGGTCCAGAGAGGGATCTATCTATATGAGAAAAGGTTTTATGTCTTCGAAAGCTCAAAATCTAAGATATTAGGCTAGTTATAGGCACAGGGTTTGTTTGTTTGATTTTTAGTTTGGTTGTTGGGAATCAGGAAGGAAGTGTTCAATATAAGACAAGGATGAGCAAAGAGAATTTTAGGTAAAGGAAAAGTGGTTTCAAAAGAACATTCAAGACCATTGGGCAATGGAGTCAGGAAAGGGTTTACTTGCTATTCAATATGCAGGCTTTCAGTTGGGCTAGTCATCTAAAGCATATGATCTTAAAGATGATTGTGAGGTGTAAAATGGTAAGAGAGAGTGTGAAAGAAAGGAAACCTCCAAGGTGACCCTTAAGAAATCAGATCCAGGGATAGGACATGCCATTGGAATAACTGTGATCCAAAGTCTAAAAGGCTAACTTTTCAGACAAGGAAACATTAAGGATTTAGAAACAAAGGTGAAAACCTGAGATCAGAGAGAGACTTTGAACTCTCAATGCTTTGACCTCCAACTTAAGGGAACTTAGGAAGGTTCAATTAATTGAAAAGGATCCTAGGTGAGACAGAGAAAGAGTTCTAAACCCCCCAGTATCCCGATTCATTCAATTAAAAACTACCAAGAACATCTAAGAACAGTTTCGTTAATTCATACATCAGCTAATAGCATATGGAACCACTACACTGGTTAAATTATTTTGAAATCAATCCTCAGATAACACATAAAGCAGAAAACATTGAATTCAGGGAGAGCAGAAACATAGGGTACCTGACAAGGGTAAATCCTATGCCAGATTTCTGATGCGTGCCAGAAGAAGTGAAATGTAATGAACTAAAGACAGAGATAGGAAAACATCACCGCTGCTTTAAATCAAGATCCAAAGAAATGTGCTTGTCATATTAAAGAGCAACACCAGTAATGTACAACATTTCCAATAGCTTGGTATTCAGGCTGAAAACATCTCCCTCAGCCTATCTTACAACTTTACATAGACAACAAGTCTCAAGAGAAACAACTTGCAATTCACAGATAGCCGATCAACAACCCTTACAATGAGTTTCTTCATGCGATTTATAGCTGAAATAGGCTGAGGAGGTAGATGGAAAATTAAATGTAGCATTAAAACTCAGAAGAGGAAGAGGGCTGAGGCCCCATTCTGTTTTAAATTCTGGGCATTTATCTTCAGTACGCTTTGGATGAAAGAGTGGTCTTCGTCAGGCTGCAATTTACTCCGGGTATGTCTTTGATGTAATTTGCTGTAATACCTCTGCAATACTCTGGTGAATTGAATCAAAATGTAGATCAAGGGTTCAGGTCTGCCATACTGTGTAACAAATGCTTCTGATAGCATAGGATTGTTGTTAGGGGGGGGAATTCTCATGGACACAATGTAGATTGGAATAGTAATGAATACTGTGTCCTTTCTCAGGGTGAGATATTCTGTTGATGTGAAACCTTGAAGATATCGCTTTCTACGTAATGGACCTCCCGTGTGATTCATGAGGTCCTCAATTTGGCATTTTTCCTCTAATTATTGGTTTAAGGCTCACGATATTCAATTACAGGCCTTAAACTCTCTTCTTTCTCACTGATACTCTTTTCCACTCAATTACTGCCTCTGACTGTGAAAACTGCGCTTTTAATGGCTCGGAAAAGGTTTTACAGAGTTTAACCCTGTTCCTTTAGTGAAAGTCCTGTTATAACACCTTCCCAAGACTTTCTTCATAATTACAATTTCTACGCATGGTCTCCCCTGTGTTATTTGCCACTGTAACAGTGAATGTTAACCATGGCAATCGTCCACTGCTCGTACCCTGCAAAACACACAAATTCATCAAGAAATCCACGCTAGATGGGAAAGGGCGCTTTGATGGCACGCGGAATGGTATTGGAACTGTGGAGGAATAGTGAAAAATACAGTGGAAGACCTGCGGAATGGTGGTGCATCATGGTGGAAACAGTAGGTATGAACACGAAATGGCGAAAAAACAGAGAATCGACCAAATATAGACCAAGGGTGGTGGAGGGCAAATGGTGAAAACCTAGAGGATAGGTGGCGCAATACCAAGAAAATGGGAGAAAGCGGTGAAAATTGGTGACGTGGAGTGTTGGCAGTGGGGCTGGTCAAAGGTGGAGCCAAATTAAATCCGGACCGTTCGATCTCAGGAGGATATCGACGGTTGAAAGTGCATCGGAGGGCGACAGATGGTGGGACAGAGGTATGGTTTTCCTTGGATATCGCCTGAGCACCTTCGAGGCGTGATGGCCGTCGGATGGCTCACCCCATATCGGACGACGTATAACAATATCACGCTGGATCTACGGACAAACATTAACGCACGATGGGGGGAAGTTTTAAAATAGTTCTCGAAGACACGTATCCTACGGTGAATGGCATCGCTGTGAAATGAAAAATACTGCCCACCTTCCAAAGGCGGTGCGATAGAATCCCATGGTTTTCTGCACAGTGTTTTGGCACGGGGACCACCGGGACAGATGAACTACTAACCATTGATTTGCAAATTAAACATATGGTGGGTATGCGATCAGGGTGGTGCAAGGGGTGGGCGATAGACGCTATGGAGCTTGCGGCGACCATCCGATCCGTATAGATCGACGGCTCAAAACGCTCCCGATACACATTTGTAGTGAGTGCTTTTCGGGCTAGCACTTGGTTCTAGCGCCGAGGTCGTGTGGAGGATTGGTTTACGAGGGCTGGCTGAAAGGGGCTAGGCTTGATATGTGTTGAAAAAATGGGTCCTCAACCCTTTTTAATGCGATTTGAGGCCAGATAGGGGTAACGATATAGGAAAAAAGGGAGGATTAAACCGAACCCGGGGTGTGTGTAGGATTCAAAGAAGATTTTGGGACAATTTAGAGGAACAAGGGGAGGGAAAAAGAGAGGGAAACAGGGGCTAAGTGAGGATGAAAATAGGAGAAAGGCCTTTGGACATTTTCTTCACAACAGAGAGGCTTTGAAATAGCAGTGGAATCTTACCCAAGGGCAGAGGGTATGAAGAGTTCTTCAAGGATGATGTATTTTTAGAAAAAAATCATTCCTTGAAGGCTCAAAACAATTTAGCCCCCTGTTTTCTTGTCAAAAAATTCATAGGGGGCTAACAGTGGCTCCACATGGGGATGGCTTCTTTTTGAAGGAGTCAAGAATTCAGAGAATGATCTTTGGTGTAGGCTAGATGCCTACTGCCTGTACCATCCCTTTTCTTTCTTGGACCCGTTGCCACAATCATGAAGTCATCAAATCAGCAGAAAAATTCTCCCAAACGATCTACCTACCCCTCGTACAATCCTAACATGTTTTCTTCCAAGGTACATTTGGACTAGCAGACCCCTTACATCATTTATTTTTTACAACAGGAAAATAAACCTATTCTATTTCTACCCTTATTACTCCATGGGACCAGATTAAACTGTTGGCCTCATATGTTTCTCTAACTAATCTAATATCTGCTGGGATTAAACTGTCCAACAAATTTCTTCTCTACATTCTACAACAAAAATTCAAAAACAGTCAAACTAGGATTAGACAGTCTAGTTTGTTGTGCATCCAAGGCATAAAGATAGTTGCACATGGACTGAAATTGCAGAAACCGGAAAACATAATCTGAAGGCTTGGAAACTTGAAATTTTGAAGCATCCTTCCTTTCTTTGTGACTCAGTTTTTGAGCTTGTTAGAGTCACGTTCTCTTCTTCATTTTAGCTCTGGTTTTGGGCATGTTAGAGCTAATTCTTTCCTTCTTTGCTGGCTCAGGTTTTGATCATGTTAGAGCCAATATTACACTCTAGAGGTTCATGTTTTCATCATGTCTGAACCTTTCTTTCTCTGTTTTTTGAAACATTTTCTCTTCTTCTTGGAAATAAAACATAACGATGGTATTTACAATGGAGATGAAAACTAAAATTTGTAAATCAACAGTAGTAGTGTTTAAGCATCCTGCCATTGACAGGACCCCAAAACAGCTCTGTACCATCTAGATCTTGCAGAAAAAAGGCATTTGGACCCACAGTAGCCTGTATGATGTAAGGACCCATCCACAAATTGTCAAACTTGCCATGCTTTCCTTTGTCCTCTCTCTTGGAGTCCCACTTTAGAACTTTATCTCCGATTTTGAAATCACAAGCCTTCGTTCTTTTGTCAAATAACTTCTTTATATTTTCCCGAACTTTCAGAGCTTTGTTATAGACCTCTTCCCTTGTTTGATGGAGATGAATTGTCTTATTTATCCTCCTTACCATGTTGTCTTCTTCTATCTGAATCTCTTGGACAAGTTTAATCACTGGCACTCCAAGGCTGGTAGGAAACACTGCCTATGTCCCATAAACAAGTTGATATGGTGACATGCCAATGGACTTATTTTTTGTAATCCTGTCAGCCCACAAAGCATGCACCAACTTATTGTGCCATGACTTCTTATTCTCTTCAAGAAGTTTTTTGATAATGGTCACCAAGCTCTTGTTTGATGATTCAGCTAGCCCATTACCTTGTGGGTAATAAGTAGTTGAATGATCGAGTGCAATTTGATACCTGTGACAAAAATCAACCATTTTCTTGGATCCAAACGCAGCAGCATTATCAGTGATTATTTTTCTTGGGAAACCAAACCGAGAGAGGATGTGGTCTTCTAGGAACCTAACGATGACAGAATCTGTGGCATTCCTAGAAGGTATGGCCTCTATCCACTTTGTAAAGTAGTCTGTGGCTATAAGGATCCACTTGTGTTGTGCGGAGGAAGAAGGGCGTATTTCCCCTATGAAATCTAGGCGCCATTGCAAAAAGGGACCCTCAACAGAAATGGTTTGTAAAGGTAGAGGGAGGAAATTTCTTTTTCCTTCAAAAATCTGGCATTTATGGCAGATAATTATCATTTTATGGACATCATTGAAAAGTGTAGGCCAATAATAGCCAGCTCTGAGTATTTTGTTAGTAGTGGCTTTCCAATTCAAGTGGCCTCCACACTCTCCTGCATGGAACTCTTGTTTAATCCTTTCTTCTTCAGTGTCAGGCAAACATTTAAGCAATAGGCCATTAGTGTTTTTCTAGTATAAACATTCATTCAGAATGAAATAGTTTCTGGCTTTTAGCTTTAGGAATCCGGCCTTGGTCTTTAATAGTTCAGGAGGAGCATTGAGATTTTTGAGCACATACAAAATGTCAGAATACCAAGGAGAGTTCTGAAACTTCTCCTCAACAGTGGGATCAGGCAATCCTTCCTGCTCATCCAAGGCATCGACCATGTTTATGTCAAGGGCTTGTAAATTTGATTCAGCCATTAGTTGAGCCAAGTCCTGAACTTTGATTAGTTTTGTGGGTTTTATCTCAAGGTCATATTCTAAAATCATGGCAATCCATTTGCCCCTCTTCCCATCTGGGTCTTGGGACAGAATGTCTTTCACTACTATGTTTGGCATGTAGGCTATGGTGTGGGAATGTAGTATATACACCCTAAAGTATTTCAAGGTCTTTACCAAGGAATATGCATGTTTTTCCATTATGTTATATTTCAAGGGTGCATCTCTCAGAGCTTTGCTGAAGAAAGCAATGGGTTGTTCCATTCCCTCTGGATTTTTCTGCAGTAAAACTGCAGCCATTGTATGCTCGGAGGCAAATGAAAATATCAGGAAATCTTTTGAGAAATCAGGGCTGATTAGGACGGGAGCTTGGGTGAGTGAAAATTTAACTGATTCAAAAGATTTTTTAGCCTCAACAATCCACTTAACTCCTACACCTTTCTTCAGCATGTTAGTCATATTCCTGAGGTGCTCAGCTAAGTTAGGAATAAACCTCCTTAAGAAGTTTATTTTCCCAATGAAGGACTATAACTCTTTAATGTTTCTCAGGTGTGTGATTTTTAGTATTCCCTCAACTCTTTGTGGGTCTATCCTGATCCCTTTCTTAGATATAATGTGGCCGAGAAGCTTACCTTCCTGCAGCCCGAATACAGTCTTTTTAGGATTCAATGATAGACTGAACCTTCTACATTTTTCAAACACTTTCCTTAGATGTTTTAGGTGTTCTTCATCAGTCTTGGAATAGACTGTTATGTCATCCAGGTAGATGACAATGAAGTGTCCTATTTCATCTAAAAAAGCTATGTCCATTGCTCGTTGGAAGGTGGCACCAGCGTTCATCAGTCCAAAGAGAATTTTTTCATACATAAAAGTGCCCCATGGAGTGGTAAAAGTTGTCTTGAGTTGGTCTTCTAGGAGTACTAAAACTTGGTTGTAACCTGAAAAACCATCTAACAGGGAGATCCTTTTTGAGCCTACTACCCTCTGAAGAATTTGTTCCATTTTTGGTAAAGGGTAATTGTCTTTGAGCGAGGCTCTATTAAGGTTCCTGAAATCTATGCACAACCTGATCTCACCTGTTTTCTTTCTCACAACTACAAGGTTTGAGACCCAATCAGAAAACCTCACAGGAACTATTATGCCTGGCTCATACATCTTCTTTATTTGCCTTTCCACTGCAAGCAATTGTTTTGGGTTTATTATACGAAGTTTCTGTTTGAAAATTTTCTGGTTCTCTTTCAAAGGTATTTTGTGTTGTATGATGTTTGTGTCATAGGCCTTCAAGTCTTCGTAGCTCCAGGAAAACACATCAATGAATTCTTTTAACAAGTCAATATATTTCTTTTTCATGTTTGCAGGTAGGGACTTGGCCAATTTGATCATCTTGGGATTATCTTCAGTGCCTATGTTGCATTCCTCGAAATTAGAGTCTACGTGTTCTATAGTGGGCATTTTCGCTACATCATCGAAGTCAAAAAGGTCCTCCAAAGGTGCCAGAGCTTGGGGTATGTTCTTATCTTTGGCCTACGGCACCTCTACTTCCTCTTTATCTGCGTTCTCATATTCTTTGGTCGGATTTCCAAGTTGTTCAGTTAAAGTGTTTATTTCTATGTTACAGGGTGTTTTTTCCTCGTCTGAGAGTTCTTCACTTAGGCAGCTATCATCAGATTTTGAGTCTGAATAGGAAAATTCAAACTCGTTCCTGCCTATCAGGAAATCCTCAATCTGCTTATCTCCTTCAAAAACCTGCCAATATTTTTCGTTATCAGGTACAACAGGCCTGAATTTGGTCTGAATGATGATTTGTTGATCGCTAGGAGGCTTGTGATATGAACTAGCTATGCAAGCTAATCCATTTGCAATTACGTTCTGACTCCTAGGGACGAACACTAATTCATATTCCATGAAAGTCTTTAATACATCCATGGCATCATTCCTATCTGCTCTCAACTTAGGGTGTTTAGCTGTATACTCACCGTTCACTTGTTTTATGACCAACTCCGAGTCTCCATGCACAACTATCCTACGGGCTCCTAATTTTTTAAATAGATTTAAGCCTAGAATAAGAGCCTCATACTCTGAGATATTTTTTGTGCACTTGAAGTTCAGATTAAAGGCATGGCTCTTTGCATAGTCACTCTCTGTCTTATGTATCCAAACTCTTGCTCCTGCAGTCTTCCTAGTACAGGACCCATCAAAATTCATTTCCCACAAGGGATCGTGTTCATGTTTATCATATTTTTCTTCCCTAATGTGGGTTTCACTGGTCTGTTGATGGTTTTTCTCTCCCTGATGTGTATGGAATTCAAAGAGGTGACGAGTCAGCTGATTGCGTTCTATTTCTTGTTTTCTTTGAATTTCTGTTTCAGTGCACTATCCAAAGTTTTCTTCTTCGTTTTTCTCTAAGTCCAGAGTGGCCATTATGTTAAAATCTATGGTCTCAACCCCTTTGTTTGTATCTCTGTTTTTTGATTTTGGATCTCCCAAGGATTCATCATTGCAAAAGATAAAGGAGTCCAGATCTATGTGCACAGAATACAGAGGAGAGTTTTCAGGCCTTTCAGGGCTATTGACCAGGAATTTCATTTGTGCCTCTCTATACAGTCTCCTCAGCTGGCTAAAGATAGGGATTGTGGCATAGGCCCCATCCATCTACATTGTGCCCTGCAGCTTGGCTCCCCATGACCTAGATATTAACATGCCATACTTGGGTGGCACATCCGCCACCACAACATCCATGACCATACATTTTGCAGGGATCCGGGTAAGGTTTACACATAGGTCTTTGATTAAGCCCAGGCATTTTACTCTGCTAGAGTAAAATGAATACAAATATTTGTAGGGTCAGGTTATCTCTAGTCTTAACCTCTCCATAACTACTTTAGGCAATAGGTTGTGTGATGCCCCGGAGTCATGCATTGCATTGTGAAGGATCTTGTCATGGATATTAAGACTGATATAAAAAGGAGGTATTACCCCTTCCTGAAACTTCCCTTCTATCTGTTGAAAATGCAGCAAGATGATGGAGCTTAGTGAAATGAAGTCGCCTTCACTAAGTGGGCCCGCAGGCAAATTCTGGTGCAAAATCTATTTTTAGACTATGTCTATTTTTAGACATATGGAGCATGGTTCGGGGATTCCAGTTTGAGATTCTTGGAGCATTGGTCATGTTGGAAAAAATAGATGAGACTCTATTTTTTAGGTCGAAGAGGTCGAAGGCTATTTTTAGACTGCCTCTCCTAAAAATAGGGAAGTCAAATATTATTTACCCTTAATAATATTTGGACTCTAAACAGCAGTTTACTCTCTTGGAGCACTTCAGTTCGAGCTACAGAAGTGGCTCATGCATCTGACAGAGGAATTACGCTATTCCTGAGGGTTTGATGGCATCATGCATGGTTGACTTCAGTTAGGACTTCAGTGGCAGAAGTTTGGTGGAGTTAATGAGACAGCTAGTGGAGTTGTGTTTTGTTTATTTTAGTTGAACTGATTGAGATTAGTTTAACTAGCTAATCAATTAGTTATGAGTGGAGTGAATTAAATATTATTTAATTCATTAATTAGTAACTCATTATTCAACTCAAGAACACATCAGTTCACTACGGTGCATGATCAGTTCAGTGGAGACCAGTGAAAGAGGTAGATGAAAGGGTGGAGTTAGCTATCAGTGGCGACATCAGTTGTGCATGAGATTTGCACCACACTTGGAGGAATTGTCCATGATGATTGCGCTGTCAAGCCAAGGAGATTCGAACCTTGGATCTCTATATAGACAGGCCTGTATTGCGCAATAGAGGCAAGGCAATTGGCGGTGAGTTTTGAACCAGTAACCTGTTCAAAACTGAGCTAGTTTGTGTGTAACTTTATGAGAAAGTACTGAGTACTTGTGAGGAGTATTGTACTGAGTTTGTTACATGATTTATCCATTATAATATACAAAATAGCTGCGGGGTTTTCAGCTATAAGCTTTCCCCATATATACTGTGTTAATGTGTATGATGATTTGATGTGTTATCGCTTGATTTTATTTCCGCATGTGTGATTATCTGAGTTGAGTGGAAGAGATTATGTGTTGCATATAAATTCGAATTGTATGTGATAAGGATAGTCTCGATGAATAATTAATCATTATTCAGAAAATTTCTACATGGTATCAAAGCTATTGAAGCAGAGATTGATCATCACAGTGATTACAAACTTATTTCGGTAGACAGAGTCTGCATGCGGGCCAGGTAGCCTCCGAACTCATCTTTCTTCGGAAAGTGAAAGGTCTGGTAAACGCCCCTTGCAGTCAATCTCTATGCTAGAAATAATTTGTTCTCACAGATCTAGAGCGGTTGAGCTTTGAGGT
>CM076583.1:763666340-763817650 GCA_034641835.2 Pinus albicaulis | reverse complement strand
ATAATCCACTATTAGAGTACTTGACACAACTAATAAACCACCCAAATGTGTGAAATTATTACAGTGCTTTCCTAGATTATAAACCACTCAAGGTGCTTTCTAAAGGGTTTATAAACCACAAGGAAAGATGATTCTTACTAAGAGGGCTAAATAACCACCCAGTGTACTTGGTGTTGGGTTGATAAAACACTCTAAGAGTGCTTTCAACAATTTATAAACCACTTAGATGTGTGAAATTCCTGCAGTGCTTTCCTATATGATAAAACACGTGTGTATGTAAAATCCCCATACTCTTGGAGCTTAACATGGATTTTTACTGAAGTTTCTAACGAAAATAACCTTGAATCGTGGATCTGGCTCGAGGGTTAAAAATACAAGTAATATTGGCTGCAGTTAGTCTATGGTTGGGTGGAAAATCGAAGTCCCACCTTCAATTTCATTCATCATTATACATACTTTCATATAAGTGTTAATAAATTCAGAGTTGTGGATTTGTTGAATAGTTATTTACGAAATTAATGTATAGTCCAGAATTGGTCTTGCATGGATGTAGGAGACTGGCGCATGAATGAAACATGACTAAAACTATCTTGAATGTGTTATGAATTTAAATTGGTATTCTTCCTTGTGATTAAAAGAAAGGTGTCTTAATATTTTATAAGCAAAGATAATATGTTGCATGTGGATATGTAAGGTGTTGGTCACTTTAATTGTTTATCAATTTAAACAATTCAAGTGCTACATAAATTTTCAACCCAGGGAAAACTATTTATTTCAAAGGCAATCACACACTGTATATGCTCAATCTCAAAAGAAATGAAATGTTGTAGTAAAAATTACACTAATCACACCTTGCTTCAACAAACTGAAGTCTACTTGAGTTACAACAAATGCACTCTTTCTATTGCATACAATCGTTGAAAGAAACCTGGATTACATTAAAAAGACAATGATCTAGGAAAGGGAATCAATCTGCAAAAAGGAAGACCAATTATGCTATAATAGAGAACCAGACCCTATTCCCCAAGTAGGAATCTGCAACACCTGTTTCTGATTACCAAGCTTTCACAAACTCATTCCATAAACAAGATTGCTAATTAAAATAATCCACAACTTCTTAAGAATGAATTGTATGAAATCAATGCAACAAGTAATGGAAACAGAGCTTCAACAATAAACAAAAAAATTCCAATACTGCATAAATAACTTCAGTAAACAGAGTTTAATCAAGGCATGAATGAAAATAACAGTTAACAAACTACAGGAACAAATGGGTGAATCTTGTGAAGAAGGCGGGCCCTTTCCTTCTCACAAGATTCCCCAAAAGAAGAAATTAAAATGAAATGCTTAGAACAAACTTTTATTCATCTGTCGAAAGCAACATATTACAAAAGAGTCACGTTCCTCCTCTGTTCAAAATGAACCTCCTGTAGTCTCTCCCTATCCTCTAATGCTGATGTCTCCTCTTTTTAAAGAGGAGACATCTATTACAATTGATTTACATTATAGAAGTCCTATTTTTAACCCAATCTGATCTTCTATACTGAAATAGGACCTTTTTGTTCTTCCATAGCAAAATGCTATTACAATGGTTATGATAGTACTGGCTTCAAAGTGGCCTGTGTAACAGCTTCCTTACTTGTCTTTTCTTGTTGACATCATGCTTGAAACATTGCTTCAAAATCGCAAATCACGGGTTGTTTCAACAACAAGATTTGCGTACCATGTTGACTGTTTCAGTAACGCAGTCTTCAGACAACCATGATAGATTATCTGCGGTCTTCAAACTATCTCAGCAACTATATATATTCGATTAATGATTAAATATGAAAGTAATGTAAAATTATATGTAAAAAAAGTTAAACATATAGTAAAGAGAAGAATATTATATACCTTCGGAAAAATGGATGAAAGTGATAGTATAAGCTTTAAATATGGATTGGAAAAGAGTGGAATGATAACAAAATGTATGGTCAAAATGGTACATTATGAGGTCCTAACATCCCCCCAACTGAAAGGGTTGCATGTCCTCAGGCAACTTTAGTCTGAGTCAGAGTCCAGATACTAGCTTTTGGCATGCAAATTACTTAGGCAGTAGCTATGGAAGGTGCTATTTGTTAAAGCTCTAAATCCTTGCACACTTTGCAATATTTGACAAGCTATTGTTTCATCCTTGTTAGCCAACCTATGATGAGCATGATATTCTTCTGCAGGCATCCATAAAATGGGAAAATGAAAGTGGTACCCTATCCACTTTTCATCACATTGCTAAACACATCTGATGTAATTGGGTACTCTAGAAAATGCAGTTTCGAGATTAGTAGGGCTAAAAGGATTATAATCCTACCTCTCCTTAGAGGATTGTTCCTAAAACATATTGTTTTCTCTTAAAGAAGAAGTTTCTTTGGCCCTGATAAAATTTTGGCAGTCCTGGAGTACTGAAACTTGTAATTTCCGTATATGTTCAGTAATCCCTATCTTCTTCAAAAATTGATGATACTCTGCCACAAAGATGGCAGGGTTCTCTGAATCTGGCCTTATCTAGATAAGACAGTTGTCTTCATTATGCCTAGTTGCAAGAAAAGCAGTTTTCCATGTAATCTGATTAGCAAGGAAAGAGGCAAATGCCCTGATCTGAATGTCACCAACAAGAGGGTTACGATTAACCCTTCTATTTTTAGGGATGGATTCATTGTGAAGGTACAAATCACATAATAAGTGCTAATCACTGGTGGAAGCTTCTGTGGATGTTTTCACAAACTGTTTGGATGTAAGCACCTCATGAGGTCTTCCATCTTTGATTGCTTTCAACTAAAAGTAAACAAGGCATTCTAAGAGAAATAAGGAATAATTTAGAGATGGTTTCCTAGTAGCTAATAAATTTTATACCAATTGAAACATTAGGAGTAGTTTTCCTTTTAACTCTTTGTTCTCCTTCTTGTAAACTCTAGATTTCTGGAGTGTCTGCTCCAAGATCTCCCAGTTAGAATATATATGATTATGCCAGACTAGTTTGTGCTACTGCAAGGCTTTACCTTGTGAAATGGCATACTGTTTCCTCCACTTGTTCATTATTTCCATCTCATTCCATGGTTCAGTTTTTGTTTCAGCATTGCAAGTGGTAGGCTAAGGTATAGTCTGAGTAGCAGAATTAGTTACAGTAGGGCAGGATACATGTACATCAACTTCTTTTTCTGAAATTTTTGAAGGCCCTACTGGTTCTTGTGTAAAAATAGGGCATTCCTCTTTGACTGTAGAAGATGTAGATGCTCCCGGCATTGGAACTTGAACTATCTTATATCCTGCTTGCTGATAGATGTTTCCACATTGGTTGCACATATATTCTTTATATGGATCATTTTCTGCACGTTTGTCTGCCATGGATGCTGTATGGGCCAGGGTATAGAAATTTAGCTCCTTGTCAAAGGCTTCCCTTGCCATTACCAATTCTCACTTATAAGCTTCTAATTCTAATTTTAAAAACTCATTTTCTTGTAAAAGGGAAGTCATGTTGACTGGGCCTTGTGTATCAGTTGCATTCTCCAAAATTGATTGCTGTGTTTTAGCTGTAGCTGGTTCTTGTGTGACAACTAGAGCTGGTTCCTTTGTGGTAGCTACTGAATAAGTAGCATCTTGGATGTCTAGTTTTTGTATATCGGTAGCTAGTTCTTGTGTTTTAGATGATGACTGAGTAGCTGGTTCTTGTGTGACAGCTACTTGCTATGTAGAAAATAATGTCATATTACCCTGGGCATCTGGTTCTTGTGTTTCAGTGCCACAGGGTGAGACAGGTAATAATTCTGGGGTTTGGAAGGGTGGTGATGTGTGGATTTTTTACAAAATGGTTGCGGGATCAGGGGTAATAAGAATGGTTTCTACTTCAATAGACGTCCTCATTCGTCTCCTAGGTAAGAAGGTAGAAAAAGCAATAGTTTTCTTTTTCCTTTTATGAGAAGGTTTTTCCCTAGGAGAAGGGCTATTAGAGGAGGTAGCTACTTTAGTTACGACCCTTGTTTTTGTTTTTGATAGGGAGGTGGTTGTGATTCATCTTTTCCTTTTATGAATAGAGGAAGATGGTGGTGTATCGGCTTGAGAGTCATCATTGGGAATATGGATGGTAGGATCAGGTGATTCTGCTAAGTGGTGAGGTGGACTTGAAGAAAGGTTAATTGGATTAGTTGGTTGTGTGGATGGAATTGGTGGAGGGCCAGGGATATTCTATGGTTGCTGCTCATGGGGACTTCAGGAATTTCTTGAGGATTTTCAACAAATTCTTGAGGAATTTCAGCAGCTTGCTCAGGGGGTATGGGCAGGTTGTTTAGAGGAGGGGTTTTTTTGAGAAAAACCCCTCTTAATCAGTAGCTGAACAAGGCGGTGATGGGTGAGGGAAAGGAGTGGGAATTTTACACATCTACAATAATATGACATATTTCTAATGCATCCAAGTAAATAGTAAGGAATGTTCACTAGTCTTCCGTGTCATAAATGACTCATTAAGACAAATTCATACTGATATACTACCTGATAGCGACCTTCACTAGTGAGATAATGTTTGATGAATTCAGCAACTTTCGGCCAAGGATGCGGCAATGAGTGAAGTCCAACACCTCGACCTTTAAGCTCGACATGTTCTCCTGACAGAAGAATGTCTTGTTGTGCATTCAGAATGATGTGCTTTCGACTAAACCATCGAGTACCAGTGACTGGCAGACCTGAAACCTGTGCTATTTGACACTTTGAAATTGAAATTTGGACTCCCTGGACAGTAGAATGATCTTCCTGAAGATTTTGTGCAAATTCAAGGACTTCTTGTGGATCAAAATATTGAAGTCTCTCAAAATATCCTACCTAGCCTGCCTGCTGAAAAATATGATATGCATCTGAGAATAATTCAAGCAGAGCTATTCAGCCGGGCTCATGTTGAATAGCAGGTCCTCCCATAGTTAACCAAATTTTTAAAAATGCAGAGCCAAAGAGCGCAGTTACTGGAATTCGAATAGAGTAAACTTTACGAATGAGAACATGGAGTAACGGTGAAGAGGCGAAGTAATGGGTAGGAAAAATGACGATAACTGGCATGCTATGAAATGATGGCATATAATTTCGATATTCCCCCCCAACTACAGTGAAATGATGTCTTTAAGTGTGCAGAGATCGTGGTCATAATAAACAAAATCTTCTCTTTAAACCATAGTTTAATTGTATTTTCATATAAAATTTACATACCTCATGTTTACCTTTGATCTGTGGTTCGAAAATTATAGTGCTTGTTTATAATGGCTCAATAGTCATGAAAGAACTTTAGAATTTTTTTGAAACATTGGGGAGATCATATTAGAGGTCTGTTTAATCATAGGAAAAGGCAGTGAATGGACAAGATTAACACAGGGAATAAGAGAAGTGAAAATGAAAGAACTAAAGGAGATGATTTCATGACAGAAAATGTTGCATAGTCATGTTTTTGGAGAAATAAATGGCGTTTCAACAACAGGAAAATGAATGAAATGCTACTGAAAAGTGGTGTTTCAGCAATGGAAAAATAGGGAAAGTGTTGCTAAGGAGTGATGTTTTAGCAGTGGGAAAATGGGGAAAATATTTGTTGAGGAATGATATTTTAGTAATATGAAAAATAGGGAAGATATTTGCTGAAGAATGGTGTTTTAGCAATGGGAAAAATAGGGAAAATGATATGAAAAGGGAAAAAGGAATGAAGGGAATGAATGATGAAATTTTACTAGAAGATGGAGAAATGAGCTGAAGGGAGGGAATCAATGCTTCTCAAAATGAAGCTTGGATCTTCTTGTGGTGAAATTGTCCTTCCTTGGTAAGCCTTTCCTTAATAAAAAATCTGAAAATAATCAATTGTAACATGCCAGCCCTTGACAGGGATTATTAGTTTAAGAAATATAATCTAATACTAAAAATACAATGTAGAAAAATTAATTGCAATGAGGGGCAGAAGACTCCCCTAAAAAGAAATAATGTGCATCTACCATGCAAGTAGCCTTAAAATATTCTTTGGAAATAGGGTGCTGGTACAGACGAAGCCGATGACCATTTACTAATAGTGGTGTTTTAGAGTCATCAATTGTTAAGAGCCTTACTGTTCCATTGGGAAAAATAGCATCTACTTCGTAGGGTCCCAACCATCTTGTACGTAGCTTCCCTTGAAATTTTTCAAACCGAGAATCATACAATAAAGCCCAATTACCTTTTTGGAATTGCTTGTGCTTGATGATTTTATCATGCCACTTTTTTCTCTGTTGTTGGATCATAGTTGTCTGATGAATGGCATCTAATATTTTTTCATCTAGTTCATGAAGGTACTGCAACCTAGCTGTCTGTGCATCAGTCAAATCAAGGTTAACAACTAAATCAGTTCTTAAGGTTTTAATTTCAAAATCCATAGGAAAAACAACCCTTTTACCATAAACGAAATCATAGGGAGAAAATCCTGTAGTATTTCTCCAGGTAGTTCTGTAAGCCCATAGTGCTTTAGGGAGCCTTTAGGACCAATCCTTCCAGTTATCCTTCACTGTTTTGGTTAGAGTGGCTTCTATTACTTTGTTTGTACTCTCCACTTTTCCATTGGCTTGGGGGTGGTATGGTGTAGTCATTCTATGATGAATGTGATATTTCTAAAGGGTGGCTTTGAATTCATGAGAAGTGAAAGGAGGTCCTCCATATGTAACTAGCTCTCTAGGGACTCCAAATCTAACAAAGATTTCTTCAAATAGGAAAGCTAGGACAACTTCTTCATTAGCTCTAAGGAGTGCTTTGGCCTCCACCCATTTAGTCATATAATCTATGCAGAATAATATATAAACAATTTGATTGGATGGATGATTAATGGGTCCTGTAAAATCTAAGGCCCATATTTCAAATGGTTCAAGTATTACCTGGGGTTTTAATGGCATTTCATCTTTATGATTAGGTTGACCCATTCTCTGACAGCTATCACAAGCCCGAACATATTTCTTTTCATCTTTAAAGAGTGAGGGCCAATAATAACCCATCCTAAGAATTTTGTGTTCCGTTCTCTTATCAGCAAAATTCCCTCCACAAGGGCCATCATGACAAGCTTTTTGTATATCATAAGCCTCATCTTCTCTAATGCATCTTCAGATTTCATGATCAAGTCCTATGTAGAAAATACACCCACTTATCCAGCTATACCGAGCACTTTGTTGAATGATTTTTCTTTTCTCTCGATGTGATAGGTGTGATGGTAACTTCCCTGCAACCAAATAATTGGCAATGTCTGCATACCATGGTGAGTAAGCAGATACTGCAAATAAATACTCATCAGGAAATGAGTCATATACTAGAGTATTATTATCAGCTTTTAACCGAGAAATGAAATCAGCAACAACATTTTCTTTACCTAGTCGATCTACAATTGTAATATCAAACTCTTGTAATAACAATAACCATCAGGTGACTCGAGCATTTGTGATAGATTTTTTCATTAAATACTTGATAGCTGAGTGGTCAGTATGGACAAAAGTAGAGTAACCAGTAATGTAATGTCGAAACTTATTAATAGCATAAATTACTGCTAAAAATTCCTTTTCGGTAACTGTGTAATTGAGCTCAGTAGGAGTCATATTCTTACTGATAAAGTAGATAGCATAAGGAAGATGGTTTTCCTCTTGTCCCAAGATAGCTCTAATTGTAGTATCCGAAGCATCAGAAGATATATGAAAGGGAAGTGCCAAATCAGGTCCTCTCAAAATAGGAGCTATGGATAACTGATGCTTGAGTTCTACAAAGGCCTCCTGGCAAAGATTAGTCCACTTAAATTCAACATTTTTCATAAGTAACACAAAAAAAGGAGAAGCTATTTTGGAAATTTTTTTAATAAATCTCTTGTAATGTCCAGCATGTCCTTGGAAACTTCTCATATCAGTTTGTGTTTTAGGAATAGGAGGGCTCTAAATGACTTGTATTTTGGATGGATCTACCTGAATTCCTTGAGTTGAAATAAAATTTCCAAGCACTACTCCTTCACTCATTATCATATGACATTTTTCGGTGCTTAAGGAGAGGTGAGCTTGTATACATCGTTTAAGTACTTTCTCAATATTCTGTAATGCATATTCAAAAGACACACCATAAGGGGTAAAGTCATCCATAAATATTTCCATAGAGTCATTAAGCATATCAGAAAAGATTCCTATAACTGCCCTTTGAAAGGTTGCTGGTGCATTACATAGTCCAAATAGGAGAACTCTATAAGAAAAATTTCCCCAAAGGTAAGTAAAAGTGGTCTTATCTTGGTCTTGGGGTGCAATTATGATTTGGTTATACCCACTAAACCCATCTAAAAAGGAGAAGAATTTCTTCCCTGACAAATTATCCAACACCTGATCAATGAAAGGTAAAGGAAAGTGATCCTTTTGAGTGGCTTTATTTAAGACTCTATAATATACACACACTCTCCATTTCCCATTTTTCTTAGGAACTATTACCAATGGGGAGATCCATTCATTGTCAGAAATAGGATATATAAACCTTGCATTAAGCAATTTTTGAAGTTCCTCTTTGAAAATTTCTCTTAAATTAGGGTTCATTCGTCATTGGGGTTGACAGACTGGTCGAAAAAATTCCTTGATATAGATACAATGAGTACATAATTCAGGGGAGATTCCCTTCATATCTGTATAGTCCCATGCGAATGATTCCTTATTTTCAAGCAGTAACTTCATTAACTGTCGTGTTTCAGTAACTGTCAGGTCAGGATTTATATTCAGCATTTTTCCAGGTTCGATTTCTACTATTATACTTTTAGAAGAGATAGTGGTTGATGTTTGAGGTAGATCTCAGATTTAAGCTTTTCCTGGGTATCTAATTCCAAAAGTGCAGCCAGTTGATTATGTGTTTCAGAAGTAATAGAGGAGGGTTCACAAATGAAATTATTAATTACCTCATCCTGAGTGGTATATTTAAGGTTTATAGCTTGTTCAATAGTCAAAATAGGTTGAATAGCATGATCATCATAGTCCATCCATACATAATTATCATTATTAATCATGTGTGTAATGTGAGGGTAGAGAGTAAGCTTCTTTGTTTCATATCCATTGGAAATTGTCATTGAACCAGATCTGCAGTTGATAAAGGCATCAGTTGTAGCTAACCAGGGCCTTCCAAGAATTAAAGGATGTACCCCCAACTTTGTTTTAGTCTGTAACACCACAAAGTCAGCTGGGTAATTCCAGGACTCAACTGAGATAACTAGGTCTTCAATAACTCCTTCTGGTTTGATTGTAGAACGGTTAGCTAACTCTAGAATGGTTGGTGTATCTCTGATTACATTCTTTAGCTATAACAATTGTGAAGTTTAAAGAGTCATAATGTTTATAGCAGCACCTAAATCTACTAGAACTTGAGGGATTATTGTTTTACTGATTTGGACTGTCACAGTAGGATGGCCAGGATCACCATATTTAACTGGGGGAGTTTTACCGGACATTAATGCAGATAAATCACCCATAACATGGACTGTAAGGGGATCCTTAGCTTTCCTACCAGGTTTCTTAACACAAATATCTCTCATCGTTCTGGCATAAATTGGTACATCTCTTAGTGCTTGTAAAAGTATAATTTTAACATACAGATTCTGCAATTCCCCTAGAAGATTGAAAGTAGGTGGCTCAGGCGTTCTAGTTAAAACTAAATGCTCAGGAAATGGTGGCTTTGTTGTTTCAGCATCCTTATTAGAGGGTGGTTGTACCTCTTTATGTGAATCACGTTTTTCAGTTTCTTCTTTATCATAATCGAAAGAAGTAACATCATCGATAATGGGTTCAACTATTTTCCTCGATCATAAATGAATGTCATTACATTGTGTAGGGAAAAAGGGAAGTATAGGCTAGTTCTTAATATCAATCACTTGCACAACTTTATTATTGGGGTTAGGATTTGGCTGTACAGGTAGTTGGGGTCTCATCATTTGATTATTTGTTGGAGCACCTGATGGTAGAGGAAGTGGTTGCTGAAATTGAGGAAATTGATTTGGGAATGGGAGTTGTTGACCCCTCCAATTTGAATTCCACTGGTTAAAGTAAGATTTTTGTTGTGGAGGCCAAGGAGTCCACATTTCAGGATCTACAAAGGGAGGGTTTTTTTGTTGCATTGGTGGGTAATTCATTTGATTGAAGGGTGGGTATTGCATTTTATTAAAGGGAGGGTAATTTGATTGACTAAAAGAAGGGTCATTGTTCCAATGATTAGAATATGTAAATGTCATATTAGAGTTCATACCTTGTCCTCGCGGTTGCCATTGTCTTCTCTGTGTCAGCAGATAGACCGCTTCAGCTTCTTCTTCGGTTGGTTGCAATGTTGCTTTTATTCTTGGTAAAGAAGGGCATTGTTGTGTTTCATGATCCTGATCACAAAGGGTGCAAATTGGCACCTTGTCTAATGGGCATTCCCTTAGTGGATGTTTATCTCTACATGTGGGGCAAAAGACAGCCAAAGCTGCTTCTGATTCAACTTGTTTCTTTTTAACCTACAAGGTGTCAATTTGTTAAGCAAAATAACTTAACATTTCAGTTTTAAATTCTTCAAGTAAATTACCTATTTCGGCTCTTGTTGCTCCTCCACTGGCTGACTTTTGGACTCTTGAATATGTGGTATCTTTGATGTTTGACATGTTCCTTGCAGCTCCTCTTGAACATCATTTACAGAGGTTAACAATTTCATCATATGATTCTTTAGATATATCCCCTTTACCAAGCATATTAAGCATATCTAGATAGTCATCCCTCACCCCTTTCAGTAATATTATTTTAAGAATATTTTTACTTACATCAGGATGATTGTATCTCTGCAAATTGTATTGTAGTCTTTCCACAAAGTCCTCTAAATTTTCATCCTCCTTTTGTACCATCTTAAATAGTTCCTCTCTTTTTTCTCTTGTCCGGAAATAGTCTTGATATTTAAGCAGAAACTTCTGTTTCATCTGTTCCCATGTTGTGATTACATGGCCTCCAAGACTCATGAACCACCTTAGTGCATTTCCTTTTAGTTTTTATGGAAATAGCTTCAACTTCTAGGCATTAGTAACATAATCATAACTTCTGCATAATATATCAAATTCAAAAAGAAATTCATCAGGATATTCAGATGATAAACCATGGCAATTAGGTAAGGCTGAAAGTGGGATATTCTTCATGGGAGTTGCTCCTCTAGGGAGATCACCAATAGGAAATCCCAAGGTGGAGAGATAATTCTCATCTTTTCCCTCTCCTTCAGGATATACTTGTCCTCTGCCGAAGAATCCTTCATTGTTCCCTTCCATTGTTTAATCTCCTACTGCACTTGCTCGATCCTCAATGTTTTCCGTTGGTTTTTCAACGTTTCATGTTGATTCCTCAACATTTTCTGCAGGCTCTTCACTACTTTCTAATGGCTCTTCAACACTTTCTACTGGTTCTTCAACATTTCCTGCTGGTTCTTCAACACTTGTTGTTGGTTCCTCAACGTTCCTAGGGCTCACAAATTCTTCTGTTTCATAATTCAATTGAGGGGAGTGTTGAGGCTTTGGCCTTCAAGAGCTTAGTCTTTGTGAAGATTCAGCTTTTGATACAATCTCTTCAATACAAGTCTTTCTTCCTCCCCTTCCTTTTCCCTTGCCACCTGTAGGGTTAGTTTTCTTATGGGTCCCGCGTCCTCTCATGCAATCTGCACATCTAAAAGAAAAACATCAATTCTTTTGAAATCTATAATTTCCTTCCCCGGCAACGGTGCCAAAATGTTGGTCACTTTAATTGTTTATTGAATTAAACAGTTTAAATGCTACATAAATTGTCAACCCAGGGAAGTCTGTTTATTTCAAAGGCAATCACACACTGTATATGCTCAATCTCAAAAGCAATGAAATGTTGTAGTAAAAATTACACTAATTACACCTTGCTCCAAAAAAATTGAAGTCTACTTGAGTTACAAAAAAGACAATCTTTCTATTGCAGACAATCATTAAAAGAATCCTGGATTACATTAAAAATACAACAATCTAGGAAAGGAAATCAATCTGCAAAAGGAAGACCAATTATGCTATAACAGAGAACAGGACCCTATTCCCCAAGTAGGAATATTTAGCACCTGTTTCTGATTACCAAGATTTCACAAACTCATTATGTAAACAAGATTTCCAATTAAAATAATCCACAATTACCTAAGAATGAATTGTATGCAATCAATGCAACAAGTAATGGAAACAAATCTTCAGCAAGAAACGAAAGAATTCCAATACTGCATAAATGAATTCAAAAAATAGAGTTTTACAAGGAATAAATGGAAAAGAACAGTTAACAAACTACGGAAATAGCTGGGTGAATCTTGTGAAGAAGGTGGGCCCTTCCCTTCTCACAAGATTCCCCAGAAGAAGGAATTAAAATGAAATGCTCATAACAAACTTTTATTCATTTGTCAAAAGAAACATATTACAAAAGGATTCACGTTCCTTCTCTGTTCAGAATAAACCTCCCGTAGTCTATAATTGTTCCTCTAATGCTGATGTCTCCTCTTTTTAAAGAGGAGACATCTATTACAATTGATTTACATTATAGAAATCATATTTTTAACCCAATCTGATCTTCTATACTAAAATAGGACCTTTCTGTTCTTCCATAGAAAAATGCTGTTATAATGGTTACGATGGTACTGGCTTCAGAGTGGCTCGTGTAACAGCTTCCTTACTTGTCTTTTCTTGTTGTCGTCATGCTTGAAATACTGCTTCAAAATCGCAAATTATGGGTTGTTTCAACAACGGGATTTGCATACCATGTTGACTGTTTCAGCAACGCGGTCTTCATACAGCGACGATAGATTATCTGCAGTCTTCAAACTGTCTCAGCAACTATATATCTTCAATTAATGATTAAATATGAAAGTAATGTAAAATTATATGTAAAACAAGTTAAACGTATAGTAAAGAGAAGAATGTTATATACCTTTGGAAGAATGAATGAAAATGATAGTATAAGCTTTAAATATGGACTGGAAAAGAGTGCAACGATAACAAAATGTATTGTCAAAATGGAACATTATGAAGTCCTAGCACACAATAGTGGATTGAACCTCTACAAAATAGAAAGCTAGTCTTTCAAAGCACTTTTGTACAAATAAAAAATGGCTCACGGCCAACCCAGAATTTGGTAACAAAACATATCAATTTTTTTAATTTTTTATGATGATACCCTTGCAAAAACCCTCTTGAGAAATCAGACCAAAAAAAAAACAAAAAAAATATATGACAACAAGATGATGGTGAAGCCAGAAACCCTCTAAAGCACATAATCTTTGCGGCTGCCCTTAAATACCTTTCCCAGAAAATTTTAATGCAAGAATGGGCTTAGATCCCCTTGGTCTGAAACCTTAAATTCTTCAGAAAAAAATCTTTATGACCAAATTCTTCAGGCTTGCAGGGAACAAGACCACCAAGCAACAGATTGATGCTCTAAGGGCTTGCATCCAAGATGGAAATAACTGGAAATTTACAAACAGACCCAAGTAAATTTGGAAATTTTTAAAGGAGGCTAATGCTAAAATTTCTGTAAAAGGAGCTCATAAAAAAAATGCTAATGACAAAAAAATTAAAACAAGTGAAACCTCTCTTCAAATTTTGTCACCAAATCCTTCATAAATCACCAGAGTTTATCTTAAAAGATATGTCTCAAAGGGTCAATTATTTTGCTCAGAAAATGATGGAGAAACACACAAAGAAGAAAATGTAATCTTATCTTCACAACTACCTTCCAAACCCTCACAGCTACACAAAGTGGTCAACACACTGTTCTTAACATCTTTTTCCACTCTCTAGATAGACCAAAGAAAGCCCAATAAATGCATATATTAAATCAAGATGAATCAATTTACACCCAAAAATTTAAACTCCAAAACATGTTATCATAGGCCAGTTTCATGAAGTCATCAATATGCTTGGAATATATATATATATATATATATATATATATATATATCTATATATATATATATATATATATATATATATATATATATCTCTATATATATATATATATATATATATATATTGGTGTACTAGAAAGAGAATGTGGTAGTGAAACTCCTTAACCATGCACCTTAAATTGTTGAGAAAATAAATTGACTTCTGCCCTCAAGATTCTGATACTTGCCATTGGTTGAGAAAATGAAAAACTTACTGTAGCTATACACAGAGAAATACAATTTGACTGATTTCAGAAGCCAATGGAGGGTCCAAACAAATTTCTGATGTATGGTGTGCAAGAGAAGAGATCTCAGATATAAAGGAGGTCTGATCATAAACAATCTTAAGATGTCCACAATTTTTTACATCTCCAGGACTGTTTCTTTCAAAGATGCTACTACATGGCTTCAAGATTACTATATAGAAGTCATTTTTTTTTTCTCAAAACTGAAAGAGGATTAATGTTATTCTCATCTCTATTCAATTTGATATGCTGGAGATGAGTAATTTTAAGACTGATATGAAATGTTGAACCTTTATTTTCTTATGAAGAAACCTTTACTCTACCTTTTAAGCAACTGCTGATTATGAAACCCTACTGTAGGATGAAGAAAAATTCTTCCTAAGCCTACTCCTGCTGAGATTCATACTTGATGAAGTAGGAATCTTGATAACAAATGATGACATTGCTTACTGTTGGACTGCTCTTATATTACAAGAATTCAACGACTATTTTGAAGAGAATTCCACCGAGTATAGATTTAAATTCTAATTCTCATAATTAATAAAAAATCTTTAGGAGACATGGCAGCTTCATCAATCTAGAGGTAGGCTTGGCTGGGACTTCAAGTAAGAGAATAAGCTACCAACAATTGATCTAATTCCATGATTCATACTTGATGAAGTAGGAATTTTGATAACAAATGATGACATTATTTATTGTTGGACTTCTCTTATATTATAAGCATTCAAAAATTGTTTTGAAGAGAATGCCACTGAATATAGATTTAAATTCTACTTCTCATACTTAATAAAAATTATTTAGAAGACATGACAGCTTCATCAATCTAGAGGTAGGCTTGGTTGGGACTTCAAGTAAGCAAATAAGCTAAAAACAGTTGATCGAATAAGCTACTCAAGATATGTTCATAATAATTAAGAAAACATACCTCTAAAATTTGCATTGTCAATTTCTGGAGAACAATGATTGGTTCCAAAGGACACTATTTATAAATGTTTGATGCCAACATCAACTAGTAAGTGTTGGATGTTTGGATTTTCTTACATGATTCAGTCCTTAGAGATGGACATATAAGTGATTAGATCACTTCTCCACTGGCCATGAAGGACATACATACTTTGAATCATTGGTTTAAGAATGATGAAAATCAAACTTCCTTGACATATCTTAGATCAAACAAATGTATGGAGAATATTAGGTCACCAATTTTTAGAGAAAATATTGTAGGCATACTGTGAAAGAATTCACTAATTCAAGTGCTGATTTTCAGCTTCGACCAAGTCCATGAAGATTATAATTCTCTTAATATTTCTAGATCCAAAAAAAATGCTAGATTATGATGGAAATACTTCGCAAAAATCATGATTAATAATCATTATAATATACACACGATTCCTTGTGATGAAGCCTTACAACGTGTCCTTCTTTCCTTTCCCAATTACATTAACATATGTAATATTTATATTTGGCCACTCTTTCCAGCCCTCTAATTCTTCAGAAAAACCACAGGTCTGAATCCTCAGTTGTGGCTACTCCTTTATGCCTGTTTCATCCATCACTGAATTCGGGTTGCATTTTTTCTTTTGATAGGAGCCCTAAAAGCAATTTTAGTTGTGACTCGGTCTTCTTACAGGTCTCGTCTTCAGAATAATTTTATATTGTAGGTAAGACAGACATAAATCTTGACCTTGTATGATACTTGAAAACATAGATCTAACCTCTGCATCATTACAGCTGAAGGCTACAAGAATTCAATGACGTTTATTCTAAAACCTTCAAATTTCCAGAGGAAGCCTGAAGGAGATCATGTTGGACAGATAAGTCATTCTTGCAGACAAGACAGACCTCCCAAGTGTCCTATGGACAGCTAGCAACAAATAGACAATTAAATCTATCTTTCTCTAGATATATCACGATTCATAATTAAATGCTATAAGGGCTTGACGATCTTACCGTTGATCCAACGCTTGTTTGTAGTAGTATTCCTTTAGTTGCCCGAAAGAGTTGCCTTCAAAGATCTGCAATCACAAAAAAACAAAAATCAAATAGCACCTGCATAGCATATATTCATAAATCATATCTATTATGGTGATCAAGGAATCCATAAAATAAACCAATCAATTGACAGCTTATTGAGAAAAACAGACTTATTTGTATTAACTTAAATAAGAAGAGCCTTACAACCGTGTCCACCTTGATGTCATACAGGCCTTCCTGGGGTCTGGAATAGGTGTTTCCTTTACTCTGACTAGCCTTGCACTCTTCCAACCAAGATACATACATGTATGTAATCTTTCCCACATAAAATCTCAGCTAAAAGGGTCTAAGTTTCAACAGCACTTCACCTCCAATAATACTAAAGCTTGAACTCCCTTTGAGGCTGCCCTATGCCTCTTTTTATAGTGAAAGAGAGAAGATTACAACTCCAAACAAGAAGTGATAGAATCCTCCTTCAAAGGGATTAGCCCCTTACATCAAGGGGTTAGCTCCTTAATGGATGGGATACATGAACCTGAAAAAAGCAGACTTTCCACAGCAGGAATGTTTCTAGAAACTTCCAAAAATGACTCAAACTGAGCTTCTATATTTTACTTGCGCCTTTTCTTTACCTTTTACAGGGGTCTACACCCTTAATTAATAAAAAATGTGTTTGGCTCCGCATGATTTATTTCCAAAAGGTGCGGCACCGCAAGCAATGTTAAGAGAAAGTGCGGTACAAGTGTTTTAAGACTTTTATGAGATTTTTTCTCAATTTCAAGGCTTGAATTTACGAAATTTGATATTTTATACTTCTAAGGGAGTACTAAAATCTCATGGTGACAAATTTCAGTGTAACAAATTTCCCCCTAAAGTGCGAAGTATGAGAACATTCGAAGAGTGATGTGCTTTATCATTTCAAGGATCAGCCTGTGGACACCCCATTCGGAACCCTGTAAAAACATTCAATGCAAATCATATATATCATCGCTGAGGTAGGCATTCCCATACTCAAATCAAAACTAACAAAACTTGTTCTAATACATAAATGATTTTAATATTACATCAATAGTGTAGACATAGCATGGGTGCAACCATCTTTAATGAATAGTCTACTGCATAATGAATAATAAAACTCCTCACAACCTAGATGGTGGAAACTAGATCCAGGGTCTTGATTTCTGCTTCCCGAACTAGTATGATTCTATCCATGTGATTAAATGTGTTGAAGTTGAACATGGTAGAAAACACTTGATTACCAGCCAATGATGTGAAATGTTAACAAGTGTGAGAGAAACCACCAATAATGACAATGGCTCCCAAAGTACTCAGTACAATCCATGAAATGTGAATAAGTGATATGAAGTCGAACATTTCACGGAATCATTCAATCGAAGGTCAATGATGCAACTTGTCATCGTAGGTGAGAAACCTGCCATTAAGGCATGCAGATTCTAGGGTATTGATGGATTCTGGATCAACTTCCTAGATGATGAGCTGTCATCGATAGAAAGTGATCCGTCGTAAGCAAGCTCACGACACGAAACCATAAATCAAGTTTTGAAGAATTTTTTTGCAAGGACTGACTCAAGGATGGTCAATGCGAATGGAGACAAATGTTTGTGGATGAATGGTTGGTTTGACTATCCTCTTGAACACATAACGACATTGCAGATGGTTTGGTGATAGTTGCCCTAAGATAATACCCAGAAATCGGCTCAAGACCTTCAATATGGTTTGATTAACTGATAGGCAAAGGATTTCCCAACCCAGGTAGAAGTGTGACAAAACGTGTCGTGTTCAAGAGTGGTGTAATGCTTTTACAAATCAAAGTGTAACAAATGAATCTGTTTTCTCTCTTTTCCCCCACCATTTCTGGCAAGTACCTCTTTATTTTTTGACAAGCTTGAGGAGGATAACATTTGTTTGTTTATAAGCTCATCCTTCGGATGAGTCCAACTTAGTTTAAAATCGAACCCTAAGAAGGAGTGGTCTGTTCCTGTTTGGAATCAACAGGTCCTTTACTCTTAAATTTTAATGAGTCCAGTATAGGAGAAAATCGGTGTTTTTAATTTTTAGGGAGTTAGAAGAAAAAACTTAAGAAAACTCCATGGGTGTAATTTTTCATAAATTTAGTCCCTTAGGCCCAAAAAAGGATAAAATAATGCAAGAGAGAACTATATTGACCATGATTAGTCAACGTATACCTTTTTCGTAAATAGTCCATTTCAGTCTGAAAAAGGGGTAAACTTATACTGAAAGGACGACTATTCATTTCCTTTAACGAGTTCTAATAGTCAAGTACTCGGCGATATTTTCATGTTTAAAGAGTCTGAAAAGGGCTTAAAAGAGAACTCCATGGTTTCACTTTTTTGTAAGTTTTAACAAGTTCGAAAAAGGGATAAAAATGTACTCATAGGGCCAACTTTCAATTTAATTTACAAGCAGGAAAAGACGGAAAGAACTCGACATTTTCATGTACGTTTTACGAGCATGAAAATAATAGAAAAAGAATCTTTGGATTTTCATGAGTTTAACGAGTCTTGAAAATAATAACTGAAATGGACTCGAGATAAGTTTCATTTTTACAAAAGCTTGAAACAGAGAAAAACTGTGCTTTAGATAGGTTTGTTTCATTTTTACACAAGCTTGAAACAAAGGAAAAATTATGCTTGAGAGTGGTTTCATTTTTACACAAGCTTGAAATGTAGGAAAACTTTGCTTCAGGGTGGTTTTGTTTCATTTTTACACAAGCTTGAAACAAAGTTAAAATCATGCTTGAGATATGTTTGAATGCCCTGCAAGCGTAACCTGCTAGAGTGCATGCCCCCCAAGCTTCATTTCATTCAACTAAGTAGACTACTAGTTACTAAAAGCTGGATGGAATGAAGGTTCAGTTACGAGATTAGATGAAAGACTCGACTTGAATAGGAGAGGATTTGTTTCGTTTTTTAATGAGCTTGACACAGGAAAAGAACTATGCTCATGGTGACCTGTGTCATTTTTTAACGAGGTTGACACTGTAAAAGAAACTATCCTAATAAACTACTATTTCTAATCTACCTACATAATTTACGGATTCATTTTTTAATGAGGTTGACACAGGAAAAGAACTATCCTCATGGGTCTGTTTCATTTTTTTAACGAGGTTGACACAGTAAAAGAACTATCCTCATATCTACTCTTTACAATCTACCTACATAACCTACTAATTCATTTTTTTAATGAGGTTGACACAGGAAAAGAACTGTCCTCATGGCCCACTGATTCATTTTTTAATGAGGTTGACACAGTAAAAGGAACTTTCCTCATTAACCACTAATTCATTTTTTAATGAGGTTGACACAGTAAAAGGAATTATCCTCAAGACTCATTGATTCATTTTTTAACGAGGTTGACACAGTAAAAGGAACTATCCTCGCGGAACCTATTTCATTTTTTAACAAGGTTGACACAGGAAAAGGAACTATCCTTTGATGACCTTGTCATGGCTTCCAACTGGAAGAAAGACATGTCAAGGGACACTCCTCGATCATGGCTTCAAAAAGGTCTTCATCAGATGGAAGAACAGTTCTCTGAAAGGAACACATGTCAAGGGACTCAAAAGGGATAAGAACATCACGTTCAAATAATCCCAAAGGGTTTTCCATGTCAATTACCGAATCTAAGTCAAAGGAAGTTGAGCAAACAGTGAGAGTCTCGCTTGCATCAGTAATTGAAAACATGGGACTGGTTGCCACATAATTAACCCATGGTGGGGTAGATACCACTTTAGTATAAGGAAAATTTAGGGGTGTCGGATTGTTGGTAGTCAAATAAATACTAGGGAATGAAAGTTGGTCAACAGTCACAATGTTTCCATTGCGAGGGAAAGACATCACGCGAAAGAGTGTTGATATGACAGCTTTCATTGCATAGACATAGTCTCGCCCAAGGAGTAAATTGAAATCCAAGGGGCCTCGAACTACCATAAGATCAATACAGATAGTTTTACCTTCTAAAGTAATAGAAAACTTAGGAAGGGTCTCTAAAGGTTCACTAATGGTTCTATTAAAAGCTTTCAGATTCTGCGTAACAGGCATAAGCTGAGGGGAACCCAAAGCTTTCCAAGAAGTTGAGGATAAAATACTAACAGAAGCACCTTCATCTACATGTGTGTGGCATACATTATTATGACAAGCCTGCACAATTATTTGGAAAGGGATGGAGGAAGGAAGATGAGGTTCTGTTAGTCGATTCTAATCAAAGGAAAAGACCTCTGTACTTGGAGGGGGTTATGTAGGAACAGGTGTAATGCCCCTTGGCATAGAAGAATCTGATGTAACAAGAAGAACTTGAGCGGTATGAAGTTCACTCTCTATAGGGAGAGTGGGATCGACCGAATGTGAAATCGAGTTGACCACTTGATCAACTAAAGGATCATCAACCTGAGTGATATGAGTTTCACTCTCCAATGGAAGAGTGGGATTGACTGTACTTGGAATTGGATCAATCACTTCGTCAGTTGACAGTAGGTTGGGAGAAAGTTGACAGTAACTGGTTGGAAGTTTTTGCTGTGGAACAGTAAGGTTTTCCAACAATTTTGAGGCTTCATCCATGTGAGGGAAAATGTGAGTTTGATGACTCCCTTTACATAACCTACAAGGAAACCTAAATTTACTCTTTTTCCCACGAACCTAACTATCACTGGTTGATGGATCAATGGTAAGTTGATGAGATTGTTCTAACCATACTTCCAAGACCTTTGGAATACCAGGACAATTAATGAGGAATTGGTCACCCTTACAAAGCTTGCAAGGGAATTTGGGTTTACGATGCATGTTGGAGGTTACCTCAACATTACTAACACTTAAAACCATGGTTTATTGGTTGACTTCTTTCTTATCTTGCTTCTTCTTCTTCTTCTTCCCTTTCTTCTTCTTCTTAGCCACCTGGTTACTAGCGTCAAGGCATTTACTAAGCAAAGAGGAAGAAAGGGAGGAAGAAATATTGGGCGAAGAAGGTAAAGGGTCAACATGAGGTTTGTGATGTTAAGATGGTGAACTCCGTTGAGGTGAAACATTCAGTTGAGGTGGAATAATTGGAGTATTGGGGGCCAACGAAGTTGAAAATAACCATATCGGTAAACCTATTGTAAATCCAGGTAATGACAATGTAGCCATATAAGGAGGACCAACATTTCCAAAGAAAGAAAAAGTACTAGGATTCTCATTAAGAGGGGTTCCTTAGTTGATAAATTCCGAAACAGTTGCCATTATATTCAACTTCAGTGAATTTGATTAACAATTTAAAACTAAAATTAAAAATTCACAATTCACACCTAACAATTAAAATTCACAATGCACACCTATGGTCTCTAAAAAGTAAAAACAAACAAATGAACACACGCTATCAAATCTAGGAGTCAAACCACACACAAACAATAGATTCCCGCACTAAAAACACTAGTTGGTGATGAAATCCAACATCGTAAAATCTTAATGCAGAAATGGCGGTTGGAACAGTTACCTCAAAAACCTGCTTAATGAAACAGACCAGTGCAAGTTTCTCCACTTAAACCATCTTGAGTGAAGATAACCCTCCGGAGAGTCCAAGTGAGTCTAGCCGACGTCTGTTCCAGGTACAGTGGGATCTTCCCTCCACTGTCACCTTGGGAAAGAATCCTAAATTTTATGGTGACTAAGGTCACCAACAGGAACAAATATACTTGGGGGAATAGTCTACGATCCGATACACACGCAAGGGCAGAGTAACAAAGCTCAATCCCCTTGAAGGCTCCTTGACATAATCCAAGGTTTACCGACAAGTGACCCTAGGCTCCTCGACAAAGGTCAATCCGAGGTTTACCATTGTTAATTCGTGTATATCTTCTATCGTTCCCAATGAGGAAGGATTGATTACTTCACTAGTTCGGATATGATCTCGTGCTTGACTCCTTTAAGAGGAGCTTCCCAGAGCATACATGATACTATTGGAATTTTCGTACCGCAAGATCGACTACTTGTTTGTTTTACTATCTTGGAGAGTTAACTAAAACCTATTCCAAGACACTAGCCTAAGCTATGTTGGTGGAAAGAGCCCTAAAAATGTAAAAATTTCTAGATGAATTTTATTAAGCGCTGTGTTATTTGGGTTGTTATTACTCAAAGGGTAAATGGATATGAAACCAATGGTGTTATGACCTGACTCAAAACTGAATGCAATCGAATATGATAATGTAATCTTTTCAATTAGATGAATCCTAACTAAAGTAAGGAGAGAGTTTCCATTCACTTCCAACAATGAAAAAATTGATAAATAAGAGAAAATATAACAAATTCTATAATGCACTAATTTCATTAAGAAAAAATAATGCTAATCAATTCCAATTTTTTTTTTTTTATGTTTTTTTTTTTTTTAAACAAGCATAAAACATGTAATTTCAAATCAAAGAAACTGATCTAAATCTATGATTGATTTTTCCAGAATGAAAACTATGCAGTTGTAATCTACGCACAATTCACTTGAAAAGTATGCAAATGTAATCTATGCACATTTTTCATTCATATTATGAAAATGAGAATTCTAATTATGAAAATGTGATCTATGCAAGAGAATTCTCAAACACAAGATGATTCTAATGTAATCTAAGAACCAATCAAGTGTAAGTAAAGAAAATTGGGTGAGAGTTCCAAAGATCAAAAAATAAAAACACTCAAAGGCGATTAACACTCAGACACAATATAGCCCCCCCCCCACCCCCACCCCCCGGCGAATGAGGAGGGAAGTTTTTTGCAAAAAAAAAAGCAAAAATATGCAAAATTGTTAAGAGATTGAGACAAACCTCGAAGTAATGACCAAAGGAAATCAGATTAATAATTTCTCAAAAAGAATATTCAAAACACCCATTTAACTTAACGGAGACTAATGAGATGGTAAAATTGCTGAAAAGAAATTCACTCAAGGTTTTCTGACAGAAAATACAAGTCTGGGTATATATTGAGAATCTAACAAACTGATCCAAAAAAGAGAATTTTAAGGTTTTCTAAAAATTTTCATAGGGTCTGCAGGTTTCAGTGTAAACAGGTGCGGTCCCGCACTGTTTATACAAGAAAGGAGCGGAGATGCCTGCACTGTTTCTAAAAGAAAAGTGCGGATACTAGAAAACTAAAATAAAAAATAAAAAAACTCTAAAACATTTCTCAAGGATTCTATAGGGATAAACTACCCAAGCCAGTATAAATCAATCAAAATCAGAAAAAATAAATTCACAAGTCAAAAATAAAAGAAATCAAAGTTCAAGATTTATTCCCCAGTGGAGTTTCCATTTTGTTGGACAGATAAGTCGTTCTTGTGGAGAAGACAAACCTCCAAAGTGTCCTATGGACAACTAGCAACAAACAGACAATTAAATCTATCTTTCTCTAGATATATCACGATTCATAATTAAATGCTATAAAGGCTTGACAATCTTACTATTGATCCAACGCTTGTTTGTAGTAATAGTCCTTCAGTCGCCCGAAAGAGTTGCCTTCGAAGATCTGCAATCACAAACAAACAAACATAAAATAGCACCTGCATAGTATATATTCATAAATTATATCTATTATGGTGATCAAGGAACCAATCAATTGACAGCTTATTGAGAAAAACAGACTTATTTGCATTAACTTAAATAAGAAGAGCCTTACAACCATGTCTGCCTTGATGTCATATAGGCCTTCCTGAGGTTTGGAACAGGAGTTTCCTTTACTCTGACTAGCCTTGCACTCTTCCAACTAAGATACATACAGGTATGTAATCTTTCCAACATAAAATCTCAGCTAAAACAGTTTAAGTTTCAACAACACTTCACCTCCAATAATACTAAATCTTGAACTCCCTTTGAGGCTGCCCTATGCCTATTTTTATAGTGAAAGAGAGGAGTTTACAGCTCCAAAAAAGAAGGGATAGAATCCTCCTTTAAAGGGATTAGCTCCTTACATCAAGGGGTTAGCTCCTTAATGGATGGGATACATGAACCTGAAAAGAGCAGTCTTTCCACCGCAGGAATGTTTCTAGAAGCTTCCAAAAATGACTCAAACTCAGCTTCTAGATTTTACTTGCATCTTTTCTTTACCTCTTACAGGGTTCCTCACCCTTAATTAATAAAAAGTGCATTTGGCTCTGCATGATTTATTTCCAAAAGGTGCGGCACCACAGGCAATGTTAAGAGAAAGTGCGGTACAAGTGTTTTTAAGATTTTTATGAACTTTTCTCTCAATTTCAAGGCTTGAATTTAAGAACTTTGATATTGTGGACTTCTAAGGGAGTACTAAAATCTCATGGTGACAAATTTCAGTGTAACAAATTGCCCCCTAAAGTGCAAAGTCTGAGAGCATTCAAAGAGTGATGTGCTTTATCATTTCAAGGATCAGCCTGTGGACACCCCAGTCGAAACCTTGTAAAAACATTCAATGAAAATCATATATATCATCGCTGAGGTAGGCATTCCCATACTCAGATCAAAACTAACTAAACCTGTTCTGATACAGAAATGATTTTAATATTACATCAATAGTGTAGACACAGCATGGGCGCAGCCATCTGTAATGAATAATCTACTGCATAATGAATAATAAAACTCCTCACAACCTGGATGGTGGAAACTAGATCCAGGGTCTTTATTTCTACTTCTCCAACTAGTATGATTCTATCCATGTGATTAAATGTGTTGAAGTCGAACATGGTAGAAACCACTTGATTACCAACCAAAGATGTGAGCTGTTAACAAGTGTGAGACAAACCACCAATAATGACAATGGCTCTCAAAGTACTCAGTACAATCCATGAAATGTGAATAAGTGATCTGAAGTTGAAAATTTCACGAAATCGTTCAATCGAAGGTCAATGATGCAACCTATTGTCGAAGGTGAGAAACCTGCCATTAAGGCATGCAGATTCCAAGGTACTGGCGGATTCTAGATCAACTTCCTAGATGATGAGCTGTCATTGATAGAAAGTGATCCGTCGTAAGCAAGCTCATGACACGAAACCATAGATCAAATTTTGAAGGAGTTTTTTGCAAGGAATGACTTAGGGATGGTCAACGTGAATGGAGACAAATGTTTGCAGATGAATGGTTTGTTTGACTATCCTCTTGAACACATAATGACATTGCAGATCGTTTGGTGACAGTTTCCCTAAGCTAATACGCAGAAACCCGCTGAAGACCTCCAATATGGTTTGATTAACTGATAGGAAAAGGATTTCCAAACCTAGGTATAAGTGTGACAAAAAGTGTCGTGTTCAAGAGTGGTGTAACGCTTTTACAAATCAAAGTGTAACAAATGAATCTATTTTCTCTCTTTTCCCCCACCATTTCTGGCAAGTACCTCTTTATTTTTTGACAAGCTTGAGGAGGATAACATTTCTTGTTTATAAGCTCATCCTTTGGATGAGTCCAACTTAGTTTAAAATCAAACCCTAAGAAGGAGTGGTCTGTTCCTCTTGTAATCGACATGTCCTTTACTGTTAAGTTTTAACGAGTCCAGTATAGGAGAAACTTGGTTTTTTTCATTTTTAGGGAGTCAGAAGAAAAAACTTAAGAGAACTCAATGGGTGTACTTTTTCGTAATTTTAGTCCCTCGGGCCCGAAAAAGGATAAAATAATGCAAGAGAGAACTCTATTAATCATGATTAGTCAACGTATACCTTTTTCGTAAATAGTTCATTTTAGTTTGGAAAAGGGGTAAACTTATACTGAAGGGACGACTGTTCATTTCCTTTAACGAGTTCGAATAGTCAAGTACTCAGCGATATTTTCATGTTTAAAGAGTCTGAAAAGGGCTTAAAAGAGAACTCCATGGTTTCGCTTTTTCGTAAGTTTTAACGAGTTCGAAAAAGGGATAAAAATGTACTCATAGGGCCGACTTTCAATTTAATTTATGAGCAGGAAAAGATGGAAATAGCTCAGCATTTTCATGTACATTTTACGAGCATGAAAATAATAGCAAAAGAATCTCGAGATATTCATGAGTTTAATGAGTCTTGAAAATAATAACCGAAATGGACTCGAGATAAGTTTCATTTTTACAAAAGCTTGAAACAGATAAAAAATATGCTTTATATAGGTTTGTTTCATTTTTACACAAGCTTGAAACAAAGGAAAAATCATGCTTGAGAGTGGTTTCATTTTTACACAAGCTTGAAACGTAGGAAAACTATGCTTCAGGGTGGTTTTTTTTCATTTTTACACAAGCTTGAAACAAAGGGAAAATCATGCTTGAGATAAGTTTGAATGTCCCCCAAGCATAACCTACTAGAGTGCGATCAACAGTAAGATCGTCAAGCCTTTATAGAATTTAATTATGAATCGCGATATATCTAGTATGGTGATCAAGGAATCCATAAAATAAACCAATCAATTGACAACTTATTGAGAAAAATAGACTTATTTGTATTAACTTAAATAAGAAGAGCCTTACAACTGTGTCCACCTTGATGTCATACAGGCCTTCTTGGGGTCCGGAACAGGCGTTTCCTTTACTCTGACTAGCCTTGCACTCTTCCAACTAAGATACATTAAGGTATGTAATCTTTCCCACATAAAATCTCAGCTAAAAGGGACTAAGTTTCAATAGCACTTCACCTCCAATAATACTAAAGCTTGAACTCCCTTTGAGGTTGCCCTATTCCTCTTTTTATAGTGAAAGAGAGGAGGTTACAGCTCCAAACAAGAAGGGATAGAATCCTCCTTCAAAGGGATTAGCTCCTTACATCAAGGGGTTAGCTCCTTAATGGATGGGATACATGAACCTGAAAAGAGGGGACTTTCCATATCAGGAATGCTTCTAGAAGCTTCCAAAAATGACTCAAACTGAGCTTCTAGATTTTACTTGCACCTTTTCTTTACCTTTTATAGGGGTTCACACCCTTAATTAATAAAAAGTGTGTTTGGCTCCGCATGATTTATTTCCAAATGGTGCGGCACCGTAGGCAATGTTAAGAGAAAGTGCGGTACAAGTGTTTTTAAGACTTTTATGAGCTTTTCTCTCAATTTCAAGGCTTGACTTTAGGAACTTTGATATTATAGACTTCTAAGGGAGTACTAAAATGTCATGGTGACAAATTTTAGTGTAACAGATCAAAACGACTTGTAGACAAACTTCTAAGTGATTGATCTTTCTCTTTCTTGGGCTTGTCTTCACTTGAGCTCTGATGCCATGTTAATTTAGCTTAACATGATATTTTCTTAGGATAATTACTTTAATGAGCCCAAGATTAATTCCATTTATATCAATAACAATCACATAACTATTATCACTGACAGTAATTATCGAAATATCATAAGAAATCATATGCAGAAGATAAGCCAAGACAAGAAAACACAAAAATTGGCCCAAGCGAGGGAAAAACCCCAAGATGGGGAAAACCTTTATCATATCTTCTTATTATAGTATCAAATATTGACTTTCTAGAAATGCTAGTTGACCAAATCACAAAGAAGTAACCCATAAAATTTTATGTTCTCTCTTCAGCTGTCAAAAACCCTTGCTTTAATTAATGATCATCTAAAGTCAAACAAATTAATCCTTAACAGGATAATCAGACTAGATTATTTGTGTGACCTTCACTGTTGATGATGATGGATCTGGTTTGATGAGGATTCCTGTCTTGGTTAGGGCACATATTCCAAAATTGAAATAATCTTCATCCAACACACTCTTACTAGATATGACAACAACTCAATCAAGCTTCTCAACCACCATAAAACATAGAGCGAAACCTAGAAGATTCTAATGCATGAATGCTGTTAACAAGAAGAGGAGAATGCTGCCTCAAATGATCCAGACTATGATTCCAACAATATTGGCCTTCTGCATGTAGAACTTGTTTTGCTAAAGGAGGGTTTCATAACAATACATGCCTTAACAACTGTGGCTTGAAGCTTCAGAACTAAAGGAGATAAAGTGCCCAAAAAAAATCATAAATATGCCCTAAAAAAACTCGTCCTCCATCCTGTGGAACTTGCCCTTGGAGATGGCTAAATAGAACCCAACCTTGCCTCCATCTCCTTTGCTGGAAATCAACTTCTTCTGCAGCTACTTCTGAGACAAGAATAATGAGTATTGATGAGCCAAGGATATGTTATCTATATCCTTCTTGGCTAGGCCTACTTGATTACTCGTGGAGGGAAATTCAAATTTTCAATTTTCAAGTTTTCCCACCTAAATAAGGTTTTGCCTTATGCAATTGCGTTTGAGTTAATGAGTACTTTTCCTTGTCCAAATTAGACAATATTTATATCGATTTTGGTCCTCTCGAAAAGAGGAATTTAGTGACATTATTATCTCCATCAACTGGGTAGACCATAGTAGAATTTGGCCCTAGTTTCCAATTTTAACATTTTCTCTTAGCTGACATCCTTCTGATATTGTTGTAATCTATATTTTGTTTATAATTTTTTATTTCTTTTGATGTTGTTTAATTTAGCTTTTTTTTGGGTTGTTGATTTTCATATTATTGACTCGATACTATATGAAAACTAGCATCTGCAAATTTGGTTCAAAATGCAAGTTCCATCGTCCAAAAGATAGGTTGGAAACCTTAAAATCAGAGGAGAATGTTGATGGAAGTGAGGTACTCAAGTTAGTCTGTGTTTTCATCCATTATTTTTTGTCTTCCATTTAATATGATATGTAATCAGTCCTTAAATTTATATGTTCTTTCCTTTGCAGGTCAAAACTGCTACTGTTTCACTACTAGAGAGGCCTGGTGAGCTTGAGTGCACTGTAAGATACTCAGTGATAAATTTTGTGTTTTCATGTTCTATATTTGTTTCTAACGGATTATATTTTTTTCTTTTGGAACTATTGCTTTACTAAATTTATTGTTGTGGATCTCAGTTTTTTGTCAAGAGAGGTATTTTCAAGTATGATGTCAAGTGTAAGTTTGATCTTCCAAAGCACAAAGGGGAATTTTTAAAAATATCAAAACACAAAGGGGATGGGATGCTACTGTAAATGTAGGAACATAGGAACAAGGGGTTTCTGGAGTTGTAAATGGGAAAATAGTGGTCACACCTATAAAGCTTGCTATCATGCATAATTCCAAGGGCTTACCAATTAGGTCTGTGAGTATTTGTTTGGATTTATCTATTGCTCAATGTATGGATAAAGGAGTTGGTCATCAGTAATTGCGAATTAAATTTTTTTCATTTCAAAGTCACCTTGAGTTACTGTGTTATATGGTTATTAGGGTTGTCTAGATCTCTCCAATGATGAAAACCTAGTTTGGACTTCCCTTATGTGTTCTGCTTGATGTAATTCATTGGAATCTGGTTGGCTTCATTGCCTTCTGTGTCTATACTTGTGGTTTTGTATTGAGATTGTTTGGGCTTGTCCTCAGTGTTTTTCACTTCTGAGAATGCTTTGGTTTTGTTTTTCTCTAATTATTGTGGATCCTATGATTTTGCAGGGTGAGACAGATTGCCCATTTTATGTCAAAACAGGGAGGTAATTTTACAATGTGATGCCTTTATTTTATCAAATCATGAAAGGAATTCTAAAATTCTTATTCATGTCATTATATATGTATGAGTAAATGGAGTGAAAATATTATTGTAGTGTTAGTTTAAAACAACCGTATGTTTTATTGAAATCTTATTGGTTGATTAGCATATTTTTTTATACAAAGTTTACTCGTTGATTTTACCTGTGGTTTAATCTTTTGTGTAGTTGCAAATTTGGATCAAATTGCTGATAAAATCATCCTGATAGGATATGTAAGTTTTAGCTTGATTATAGAAATATGGATGTTGGATTTTGTTAAACTTTCCCATTGCCATATTTTTCAACCTTGCAATAACTAATAGAACTAATCATTTTTTATTTCATGATGCAGTAGTAAATATGCCACCAGCTATTATGCCATTTTCTGCCAATAATCAACCTTTATTTGGCTATTTAGGAGTAAGTTGGAGCCTCCTTTATATTTTAGAGTGATTTTTATACAGTGTTTTGTATTTTTTATCAAAATCTCTGATGCTGACGTTGAGCTCTTCTTTAGTTAAGTGTTTTTGGTTAATTAAATATACTTTAGCACCATATTTTTCTCTAGTGTATTATAATCATCTGTTGACTATTATTCATATGTTCTCAGATGCTTCCCCAACATAGTTTAGGAGCTCCTATTCCTCCACAGAGGCCTGGAGAGCCGGAATGTATAGTGAGTAATATATTATTCAATGTGTACCTTGTTCATATATACATTTATTTGTGCAGAGATGTTTCATATAGCTACTTTCCCCTTGTGATGATTTATGGACATGGTTTGTCTCTATAGGGGAGCATAGAGCATTGACAGAAAGTTGTCTTTGGCTAGGAATGCATGTCTGAAGAGTGATTAAATGTATGTTACTACTTATTTCTTCTGAAAGTGTTCTTGGTTGTCTGTAGTGTTGCTATATTGTGTTTTCTAGTTGAAGGTTGCTAATCACAATGTCATATTCAAAATAATTCAAAAGGCCAATTATATTATATCTAGGTGGTTGGGAAAAATCTAGACTAATGGGCCTATAACTCCTTTTAGGGAGGGCGTTCCACCATAGAGTGTGTACAAATATTGTATACATACATTATTTGATCAGGAGATAAGTGCTCTCTTATGCTCGATTCTTTAGTTGCACGCGGTGTTTCTCTTGTTCATCATCTTCTCTTCTCTTTGTGTGTTTTGTGTTTTTGTTGATTTAGGGTGTGTTGTTGGTTCTATTTGATCCTTGTTTATCTCTCATGATCTCAACACTTAGTGGCCTTTTATTTCTAGGGAATTCTGATAGGAAACACACCTTAATTATCATCTAGAGTTCAACTGTGTTAAAGTTCCTACAAATTAGCCACTGAGAATCGGCGAGCTTTTCAGCCATCTAGTTTTGAAATTAATTTTTCCTTAGCATCAGTAGGTGCATAAATGTTACCAAGGTTGAACATTAAACTTTGTAATGGGTTTGTGCCCCACTCCAAAACTGAAGCAAGGCTGGTAGAAACTAAAGTGATAGTCTTCCTCTTGGCATCCATATGACTAGAAATAATATGACCAAATTGGAAATAGAATTTAGGACCATTTGAAGTAAAAAGATATTTAACTTCTGTAATCAAAAAATATGTAAACTAGGGATCATAATTCTAATGTTATGAACTATGAGTTTTATACAGGGGTGCATACCTTCTTGACATTCATGAGGTCATTATCATTGTGGATTGGCAGTGATGTAATCCATATTATCTTACCTTGTAAGGTTTCAGTGAATCCATGCCTTTAAGATTATAAGTTTGTATCTAATTGCCCATATTAGGAGCCTTGGGTCATTTCAAATATTCCCATTTGCTGAAACTATAGGCTTGCAAAAAATTGACACTATTATAGTGGCCACTTTCTTTCTTTAAGATTTCTGCTTCTTTCAGGTGACATGAACCCACCTTTGTTATTACCTTGAGAGACATTTGAGCTTGGTGTCAAGGAGTAGAATCAATAGAGAAGTTGGGGCATTTGGTCTAACCATAATGGGGAAATCCTGAATTCCATGGCGAAGTCTTTGGCACCTGAAATAGGGATTCTGGATGTTGATGTACCTCATTGGATGTTTAATAACTTTGTCCCCAACCCTAATTCAGAGAACTTCCTTTGAAATAATTTGATGGATAACACCACAATAGGAACATAAATGCTATCAAGAAATCCTTGAAACTGCGGAGGCAGGTTGGGTTATTCAACCCACTCAGAACAACATAGTTCAAGAGATTATTTGGGCAAGAAACTCTCATCTATGAAGATAACACCATTGGAGCAAGGCTATTTATTTATCAGTCTAACTGAATGCTTGCATATGCCTTATTTGATGATCAGTTCTAGTTTGAGTTATGTGGAATAGAATCATCAACAATGGAGGACATTTTTTCAAGTGACCAAGTTAGTTCAATTTTTATGTAGTAATTTGCCTTGTTTAGTAAGGCATTCATAGTCGGACCACATGGCATCAGTGTTAAAGTTTCTAGATGAATGGAAAACGGAAATTAATGCAAAACATAAATTTCATCTCTTTGAATAGAGTTTTACTAAATCTCAACCATGTGAATTTTTAGTCTTATGGATGTTATGAAATAGAGTATAAGACATCAGTGTAAAATATACAATATTTCATTTTCTGACAGCCCTATGCAATCCAAGGAGAAAAGATAAAAAACTATCTGGATAAGTTTCAACCCTTTAGGACAACTTATCCCACATAAACCAGATCTAATTATTCACTCTTGCAGCAGTTATAACAGTAGTGAAACAACAAATATAGCAGTCGCAAACCAACCCTTGTATTCTTCAATGATGATGTCAAAATAAAGCAGGATTAATTTAGAAGAAAAATATATTGTTTTCAATTGTTTTTCCAATGACACTTAACTGAATCACCTTTCTGATATTCCAATGAAACTTAAATTGATTCACTATTATGATTAGGGCCTTTCTAATTGAAGAGGCAAAAGCATTTGGTGTAATCAACAAGTTGATGACTGTTGGCCTCCTTCATGGCCTCACGTCTCTCACATGTTAGTAGGTATTCTCTAGATGGTGATGTGGAAAGGAACTCTATCTTCAGGGATTAGGGTAAGCGTTTTGGAAATTTGAAAGCGAGCGGAAGTTTTTATTCTTCACTTCGGGAATGAGGGCCATGGTTAGGCTTGTTTTGACTCTACAAGATATTCTTCGATTTTTTTTGCAAATTTATGGCTTGCGTGTTTTTTTTTTTCCTATACTCTATCTCTATGTCCAAGGAAAGAATTTAGAGGTTATCTAGTAAATGGGCTACAAGGAAAACTTATTTCTATTTCAGTATTTTTCTATTGAGAGGGATTTTCACTCCTACGATAGTGAATGACCCTTATGTAAGAAATCTTGAAAGTGATGCATTGTAGGTTGTAGTTGTCTCTTATTTGGAGAATTTTACCCATTCTGGGTTGGGTGTTTCCATTATTCTATTTGGTAATGATAGATACCATTGTATACGCAACCGACATATTCATTCTCCTACCCCATGCCTTGTAAATTTGTTGATTTACACTTTAGGGTTATTCGAATTAATTTCCATATGAACGTAAATCTTTATAGAATTTGAAAGAATTGTCACTTTTGAGTCTGGAATCTATATAATGCAATATGTGTAATCCATGAAATTATTTGATGTTTCAAAGTTGAAAATCAAAATTTACATAAACATATGCTTTCGATACCATTCCGAGCCTAAGAGATCTCTAGTGTCTTTTCTCCAAAAAGGAGTAAAAAATGTGTAATCTCTAATTGACTGTTTTAATCAATGTACATCAGTTTTAGAGTATGGTTTAATTCATGTACAGTTTTGGAGTAATTAATTTCAAGGGTATTCTTCATTTTTAATGTTTATTGCATTTTCCTTTCTTATGCAATCTATTGTTTCTCTTTGATCTTCAATGTCTAGTTTCTAATTTCAACTTATATAATATTTGTTTACGTAATGTATACATCAATTGCCATAGATATTCAATCAAGGCTTTGGGGTTTTTCATTTTCTTTGCATTTTGTCAGAGTTGCAGAATTCAGAACTGTATTGTATCTTTAGTTCCCTGGCATTTAAGGTGCTCAAGTAGGAGATCAGTTAGACTGAGTTTATTTTATGCAAAAGTGTGTTGTCATTGCAGGTTCACCTTGTTTTAGATATATATTTCACGTTGTATTACATTATATAAGGGATCTATCTAGTTCTAAACTGGTGTTCTCTATTTCTGGTTTCTCTAGTGGTGGATAATTTTCTTATTTTTCTTTAAATAGTAATTTTATTTTTTTTATTCTTCACAATGGAAGTAGAATCGAATGAGGAGGCCCAAAAGGAGGTGCAGGAAGATGAGACAGAGATCTAAGTAACTTAACATGGGTGGATTTTTTCAATTTTGGATAGTGGTGTGCTTTCTAGCTTATGCTGAGGTGTAGAATTCAATTTTTTGCATGTTGAGAAGCCTTCTTGGATATTCATCTTCATTTTCATTATAGGGGAAAAACATGGAAACACGTGCCGTACATACATGTTAGAGGTTGTTTCTTGATATCTGCCACTATAGGATTATAATTTTTGGCTACAGTTGAAATGTTATAATGTACAACACTTTGTCAGTTTTTGTGTTATCATATTTTGAATTCAACACTTCTTAGAGGTATTAAATATTGATTTTCGAAGGTTTTTTGGATAGTTGAAAATTTGCAGGTTGGGTTATGCAACCCACTCAGAACAACATAGTTGGGCAGATTATTTGGGTGAGAAACTCTCGTCTATGAAGATAACACCACTAAAGTGATCTTAGAGAGCGAGGGGCCATGGGACACAATATCAAGTGTAACTCTTCTTGAAGAAAAAATAGAAAAAAACCTTGTGTCAGGGTTTAGCGACTTGGAGAGTGCCACCATGTGGCTCCTGGACTTCTTAATCCAGCCCCTAAAAATGGCCTTGCAAAATCTGGTGGATGGTACAATGAGGACTTTTTGTTTTTTGAACATGTCACAATCACGATATTGCTAAATCGACATAAATATCCATTGTAATGTCATCAGGAGTAGTTCATTACCTTGTGGAAGGTTTTTGGTACAAAATATTGTGGCGCTTTTTGGTGGAACCATTCTCATAGTTAGAAGATGAAACACTTTTATGGATGATAACCATGTTGTAATGATCAAATGGCCTATGTTTGTTTCAAAGAGCAAGAGTTTTTTTAATTGTGTTATGAGTAGTTATATGTTATAATTTGTTCTAATTGTTAAGCTATCAACAATTTGGGTGATACACAAGAGTCATATAATATGTATAAGTGGGAAAATAATTTTTTTTTGGAAGCCAAATGTGTGTTAATGGGGATTCTAGTTTTGTACCTTCAAAATCTTACATTGAAGAAGTGGTCAAAGAAATTAGTAACGATGAATGAGGAGAATGGCCAATTTGTCTTGAATGAGTTGACGATGTAGTCATGGCTTGTTGTGTACATCATATGTGTCATCAGTGCCTACTATCAAGCTGGTGTATCTCTTTGGGTGGTTGTTGTATTGCTTGTGCTTATTCTAGTTAATTTTCTTTGTACGACTCGATTAATTTGTTTGTAGATTATTGTTTATTATTAGCTTTTTGTGCAAGTCAAGCTACAAGGGTGTCACAGTGAGCTAACTCTATTGAGTTAATTTTTTTATTAAGTTAAAAAAAAGGGCTTGGATGATTATATATTTTAAAAGGATTATGCCATTATGTGTTGAACATTTTTTAAAAATCAATGCTTCTTATACAATTTCAATGGCTGCCATAACTCCTCACATAATTCTTTAAAGGGTGCTAGCTCAATGGAAGAGCACCTGCCATGCAGGAGGTTGGTGGTTCGATTCCACTGTACCCTAACATGAATTATTCAATGATATTGTAGATTTTTTTAATTAAATATTTTTATATTGATTTATTTTAATGGTGAGATATTTTTATGGATTCATTGTTTTATATTGTCTCTACAGAGACGATAATGCTCACGTTATATATTGTCTTTATAGAGACAATTTTTTAAGGCAATAATTTGAGACACCCACTTAAAGATAATATTTAAGCCAATTAAAAAGTTTATTTTTGTCTCAAGTTAAGACAATTAACCCAAAAATTGTCTTAAAACCCCCCTTTGTGTTGTAGTGCAACTATTGTCTCTAGAGAGACAAAAAATGAAACTGTCTCTGGAGAGATAAAAATGAAATTGTCTTTGGAGAGACAAAATTGCTTGTGTTATATATTGTCTTTATAGAGACAATATTTTAAGACAATTTAATTTTAAGACGATTTAATTTGAGGCACCTGCTTAAAGACAATATTTAGGACAATACACAAGTTTTCTTTTGTCTCAAATTAAGACAATTTACCCAAAAATTTTCCTAAATATTGTTCTAAAACCCCCCTTGATGTTGTAGTGACTCAACCATTTCAAACAAAATAAAAGGCACACAAACTAAATATACACATATTAGTCTTCTAATTTCAGACTAATAAAATAGTTCTAATGATATTAATCACTTTTGGCGCACTACACATTTGATCGATTATCTCCCTATGGAACAATTGGATATAGAAATATTCACCAAGTTGTTCTGCAAAAATCCCTCATGGAAGCCCTTCTTATAATACTCCTGAATATGCTAACCATGACTGGAACGTGAAGGTGTATAAATAGATGTTTTATGGTTGGTTTCTATTTTAACAATTTGACCATTCTCATGCACATTAAGTTATGTTATGTTACTACAACATAAAGGGGGTTTTAATACAATATTTAAGACATTTTTTTAGTAAATTGTCTTTAACTTGAGACAAAATAAAACTGGTGTATTTCCTTAAATATTGTCTTTAAGCGGGTGTCTCAAATTAAATGGTATTAAAATTAAATTGTCTTAAAATATTGTCTCTATAAAGAAAATATATAACACAAGCACTTTTGTCTCTCGAGAGACAATTTCATTTTTGTCTCTCGAGAGACAGTTTCATTTTTGTCTCTCTAGAGACAATAGTTGGACACTACAACACAAAGGGGGTTTTAAAACAATTTTTGGGTAAATTGTCAAAACTTAAGACAAAAACAAACTTTTGTCCTGTCGTAAATATTGTCTTTAAGCGGGTGTCTCAAATTATTGTCTTAAAAATTGTCTCTCTAAAGACAATATATAATACAAGCATTATTGTCTCTTATGAGACAATTTCATTTTTGTCTCTCCAAAGACAATAGTTGGAATTAATGACATATTGTCTTTATGGAGACAGTGTCTTTAATCCTATCTATTGTCTCTCTAGAGACAATATAAAACAATGAATCCAGAAAAATATCTCACCATTAAAATAAATCAATATAAAAATATTTAATTAAAAAAATCTACAATATCATTGAATAATTCATGTTAGGGTACAGTGGAATCAAACCACCAACCTCCTGCATGGCAGGTGCTCTTCCATTGAGCTAGCACCCTTTAAAGAATTATGTGAGGAGTTATGGCAGTCCTTGGAATTGTATAATAGACATTTCTTTTTAAAAAATGTTCAACATATAATGGCATAATCTTTGTAAAATATATAATCATGCAAGCCCCTATTTCTAACTTAATTAAAAAATAACTCAAAGGAGTTATTTCACTGTGACACCCTTGTAGCTTGAGTTGCTATAAAAGCTAATAATAAATAATAATCTACAAACAAATTAATCTAGCCATACAAAGAGAATTAACTAGAATTAGCACAAGCAATAGAACCACCACCCAAAGAGCTACATTAGCTTGCTAGTAGGCACTGATGACATGTATGATGTACACAATAATCCATGACAGCATCGTCAACTCATTCAAGACATGTTGGGAACTCTCCTCATTCACCGTTACTAATTTCTTTGACCACTTCTTCAATGTAAGCTTTTGAAGGCACAATTAAGGAGAAAGAGACACTTGGAAGAATGGTAAAAAATAATAACTTGTGTTAATATTTAGGAAATTATTTACCCAATACCTATTTTCTAGTAGTTGTTTTTTTTCCTTTTTTGTTTTTTTTCTTTTCCGAGAAACTGGCTTCTTGCACTAGCAACAAATATTGCGCAATTCCCAACCACATGGAAATGGGGAACTCCTTGGTTAAGTGAACTTCACAGTTTCTAAGGGCAGGGAAGCTTCTACACAATTTATGAGCTCAAGGTAGAAGTACCCTTCAGGATAGTATAGTTTCTCAGCTCAAGGTTGGCCTGCCTCTTAAAGCTGCACAATTCAATTCCTCAAGGTTGGATTTCCTTCCAATATTCCACAATTTCTGAAAGGAAGACTGAAAAAGCTACAAGGTCAAGGTAAAAAATGGTTTGTGATTGGAAAGGATCAAATCAAAATCAAAACAAGGAATCAAAAGCTATGAATGAAATGATAAGTATTTGAAAACCATGAATACTTGATGAAAATGAAGGATGAGCTCCCGTGGATAGAAGGAAGGATCCAAAACATAAGCATGGGAAAAGTTATGGAGGGTGGTTGTAATGACTACAACAAGAAGTGTAAACCAAAGGACACAACTTTCAAGGTGTCCAAGAAGGCTAAGGTGAACCAGGATCATCAATATTACTCCAGCTATGAGTTTGATCAGGAACTAGCTCACTTTGGTAGGAAACTGAGTCATGGATTAGAAAAGTACAAAGGGAAGCTTCCCTTCAAATGCTTTGACTGTGGAAGTGTCAAACATTTATCATCCAAATTCCCTTACAAATAAAAGTCTGACAGAAAAGGAAGATGATCATAATTTTAGAGGTAGGGCTCAAAAGCACCAAAAGAAGAGGAATTCTAAGAAAAATGGGCTCTACTGTAAAGAAGATAGCTCAAATCTAGAACCAGATACAAAAAACTCCTTAGAATATGAGTCAAATGAATGTTTACCGACAACATTTGGTTTAGACTACAAGAAACAAGACATTACAAATTCTAAAGAAGAAGGATTTGTGTAATTTGAAGGAGAACTCATCAGTGCTCTTGATGAGTTAAAGAAGGCAAAAAGAAATAACATGCGGCTAAAAGAAAAACTAAAACATGCTGAAGAAGGTATGCATAAATCATAAAATGAGGATTTTTCCTATCAAAATGAAAAACTTGAAGAAGCCATTAAGAGTAAAGACAACTTAACTCTTCAACTAGAGAAAAACAAAAAAAATGTGAGAAACTAGAAGAAGAGAACATGCATCTAAAGGAGGAGTTGTTCAAGGTAAAGAAGGAGACGATCTCAAATGCATGCAAAGAATAAATTATGTCCCTGAAATTCAAACTAGAAGAAGCTAAATAAAAAGAAAAATTTCTTAATGATTTAATCGATGAATGGGAAGAAAACTATCAGAGTCTTAAGGCAGAAGTTGTCTATATGAGAATATATCTCAAGAGACTCAAGACCGAGAAAGGTATAAATGAGAAATTTGTAGAAGGGACAAGAAAGCTAAATTAGATTTTGAATATCCAAAGGTCTCCAGAAAACAAAATAGGTCTGGGATATTCTAGGCCACAAGAATCTTCTATAAGAAAGATGAACTTCTAGTCAACAATTTTCGAGGAACCCATGAGGTATGAAAAGATACTTCAAGGGAGAATAAAAGAAGATAAAAAGGTAGCAAGTAAGAGAGGATACCATCACTAGAATGTGAGTTCCAACTTCTCAAGATCCATACCAATGGAGAATGAATTAATAAACCACAGAATAGAGGTACCTTCATGAACAAACTCATGAATCTTCCAGCTTCAAGTAATCTAATATATTTTATTGTCATTTTTATAGATGCCATATATTTGGACATAAGGCTATTAATTGTAGATGATTCAAAGTTTAAAGAGATGAAAATTTCAGATACAATAAGTATCAACATTATTGGTCTAAAAAATATCCTTCCAGAAATAGAAATTTATTCTCTCCCATGATGAATGATGTTGAATGCTTCAAATGTAATAATTTTGGGCACAAGGTGAGTGAATGTAGAAGAAATTTTGAGAAGCCACCACAATCCTATAATACTTGGCAGCCATCATTTCAAAATGATAAGAAGAATTGGAAACACAAGTCTGGAAAGAACATGGAATGTGGGCTTTCTCTGTCAGCACGTAATCAAGAGAATAAATGGTATGTGGATAGTGGTTGTTCCAAGCATATGTGACTGGGATAAGGGAAAATTTGTGTCATTAAACAAAAAGGACAAAGGGAACAATGCCACTTTTGACAACACTACCACAACAATAATTAAGGGCAAGGGCATAATCATTCTTAATGAAAATACTAAAGCACAAAATGTGTTATATGTATAGGGCCTAAAGCACAACCTGCTTAGTGTGATCCATATGTGTGATAATGGTTATAATGTGACCTTTTGATCCAAGGAATTTGAGATCCAAAATGAAGAGACTGGAAAGATGGTAGGAAAGGAAGTTATAACTCACAATAATGTATATGTGTTTGATGACTCTGGAGTGATCTGTTATTTGAGCAAGACAAATCAAATATTGGAGTGGCATAGAATACTTGGTCATATGAATTTTGATAGTCCGATAAAGGTTAGAAAAATAGGAGTTGTAAGAGGATTTCCAAGACTATAAAGGCCCGATAAATTAATCTACAAGTCTTTTCAATTTGGTAAGAAGACCATGATTGATTTCTAGACAAAGGAGTTCTCTTCATATGGAGCACTGGAACCAATTCACATGGATATTTGCGGCCCAACTAGAACAAAAATCCCAAGAGGAAATAAATATTCTATGTTGTTTATCGATGATTTTACTAGATCCACGTGGATAATTATCTTGAAAGAAAATTTAGAAGCACTTGATCATTTCAAGAAATTTAAATCTCACGTAGAGAATCAGAAAGATCTAAAGATCAATTTCTTAAGATCATACCGAGGAGGAGAATACACATCAAGAGAGTTTGAGTAATTCAATGAATATCATGGCATAAGGAGGCAGTATACTGTGACAAAAATATACAACAAAATGGAGTAGCTGAGAGAAAGAACAGAACAATCTAGGAAATGAAAAGAGTTATGATGGATGAAGAAGCTGTACCTCACACCTTTTGGGAAAAAGCTACATAAGTAGTAGTGTATATATCAAACAAAACACAACCCAGGCTGAAAAGTGATAAAACTCCCTACAAGTTGTGGAAGGGAATACCTGCATTAGTGAAACACTATAAGGTGTTTGAAATAAAATTATTTATCAAAATAAATGATAAAAGTCTTTGGAAGTTTGATTCAAAGGCCAACGATGGTATATTTCTTAAGTACTCTTCTCAAAGCAAAGGATAAAAATGCTACAATAAAATAAAAAAGAGAGTTGAGTATTGTATCGATATAGTAGTAGATGAAATAATACCACAATATGAGTCCACCAAAGGAAACAAGAACTAATACGGAGAAGAAAATTTAGCCATTAGGTCCTCAAACCATGAAAAAACTGAGTCAAATGATGAAGAAGAATAAATGATCATAACCCTGAGGCCCAAAACAACGTCCACGTATGTGTAAAAACAACATCGTGAGAGTCAAATTATTGGAGATCAAATACTTGGTGTTCAGGCTAGGAGGAAATTTGTTGACAATCCAAGTTGTGCAAATCTTGCTCTACTATCTCAAGTTGAGCCCAAGAATCTCAATCAGGCAACTGAGGACAAGTCCTAGGTGAGAGATATGAATGAAGAGCTAGATTATATTGAAAAGAAAGACACTTGGGAGCTTATTCTAAGACCCAAAGAGAAAAACATCATAGACACAAAATGGGTCTACAAAAATAAGCTAAATGAGCAAGGTCAAGTAATAAGGAACAAGGCAAAACTAATATACAAAGGGTATTCCCAAATAAAAGGGATATATTTTGAAGAAACCTTTGCACCAATAGCTAGACTGGAAGCTATCATAATGTTCCTTACTTTTGCAAGTCATAAAAGCATCAGGGTATATTAGATGGATATGAAGTCGGCCTTCCTCAATGGAGATTTGGAAGAATAAGTATACATTGAACATCCAGAAGGGTTTATGCTCATATAAAAATAAGGATTTGTTTGAAAAATGAAGAAGGAATTATATGGGCTCAAACAATCCCCTAGAGATTGGTATGTCATATTAGATAGATATCTTCAGGAACAAGGATTTAAGAGGGGCACTGCAGATAGAAATTTGTACATAAAATTTGAAGATGACCACCTATTTATTGTGGTAATGTATGTAGATGACATAATATTTGGAAGTGAACTAGAACAATTGGGACATCAATTCAGAAATTGTATGCAAAAAAATTCTGAGATGTCCATGATAGGAGAATTGTCCTTTTTCTTAGGATTGAAACTTTCTCAATCAAAAGATGGGATATTTATCTCGAAATCCAAATACCTGTGAGAAACTATGAAGAAATTTAGGCTGATAGATTACAACCCGGTTAGCACCCCCATGGTTATAAGTTGTAAGTTATGCAGAAGATGAGGCACCCCTAGTAAATCAGTCTGTCTAGATATCGATGATAGTAAGCTTGTTGTATCTCATAACGTCTAGACTAGACATCATTTAGGAAGTACTTCTAGTGGCCAGATTTCAATCCTGCACCTATGAAAGTCATATCATTGTTGTAAAATGAATTTTCAAATACCTGTAAGGGATAGTAGACTATGAGTTGTGGTATGTTAGAAGAAGAGAGTTTAAATTGAAGGCCTATACTAATGTTGATTGGGAAGGAAATATTGATGACAAGAAGAGAACCTTTGGTGCAACATTCGTTTTGGAAAACTACTTAGTGTCCTACGTCAATAAGAAAAATGTCTCCATTTCTTTATAAACTGTTGAATCATAAGTATACTGCAGCTGCCACTTATTGCCCACAAATTCTCTGGATGAAACATAACTTGAAAGAAATTAAATTATAGCTTCAAGATCGAATTCCAATCATGTGTGACAACACAAGTGCAATCAACATCTCGAAGAATATTTTCATGCACTCAAAGTCCAAGAAAATTCCTATCATGTTTCATTTCTTGAGAGAACACGTTTCTTCCAATATTTTCCAACTTGAATATGTGGCCACTAAAGAACACTAGTACATTTGGCGGAAATTCCGACACTTTTGACCAAATGTCGGAAATTTCCCCAAAATTTATCAATTTTTCAAATCCCACCCACAACTGTTGCTATACCGACGTTTGGAGACAAGTGTCGGTATTGCAACACATAGAAGTTAGTGTCAGTCTTGCAACATTTGTAGCAAAGTGTCGGAATTGCGACAGTTTGGGAAAAAGCGTCATAATTGCGACGAATTAGAGCTATGTGTCGCTATTGCGACGTTTGGAGGAAAACATCGCTATTGTGACAGTTTGGGCAAAAGCATCGCTATTGCGATAGTTTTGAAAAAATCATCGCTATTGTGACAGTTTGGGCTAAGTGTTGCTCTTGCGACGGTTTGGGCTAAGTGTCGCTCTTGCAACAGTTTGGGCTAAGTGTCGCTATAGCGACGGTTTGTAAATTAATTTCTTTTGCGTCTCCTTTAATAAATAATAATCTAAATTGGGTCCCCTTTTTGAATGGTTGGAGCAACAGAATAAGATATCTTTAGTTGACATATCACATTGTGATTAAGATGGAAGGTGGTCATGATGAGACTTCTAAGGAGTTTCATAAAATATTAAAGACATGATGCGCTCACTCCTTGGTTCACTTTTAATGTGTGCCCCCAACCATGGTCGGGCGCGTCGTGTCGCACAGTGTGAGGTCTCCCAACCCGGCACGTTCAGGTTGGGCCATTTTGTTCAAGGGCGCCCGTATCAGTTTTGCTAAGTTGTGACCGCCTAGGTGCCTTGTGCACGTTCAGGTGGCCCGTTTGCCATTTTCTCCCTTGTGGCATCGTTTGTTCGGGTGCGCCACGTGAGGTCGCCCGACTGGGCGCGTTCAGGGCGAGTCGTTTTGTTCGAGGGTGCCCATATCATTTTTGCTAAGTTGTGACCACCCGGGTCCCTTGTGCACGTTCGGGTGGCCCGTTTGCCATTTTCTCCCTTGTGGCATCATTTGGTTAGGCACGCCATGTCGCGCCATGTGAGGACGCCCGATCGGGCATGTTTGGGTCGGGTCGGGCCGTTTTGTTCAAGGGCACGCGTATCAGTTTTGCTAAGTTGTGACCGCCCAGGTGCCTTGTGCATGTTCGGGTGGTCCATTTGCCATTTTCTCCCTTGTGGCATCGTTCGGTCAGGCACGTCATGTCGTGCCATGTGAGGTCGCCCGACCGGGTGCGTTCAGGTCGGGCCATTTCATTCGAGGGCACTCGTATCAGTTTTGCTAGGTTGTGACTACACGGGTGCCTTGTGCTCATTCAGGTGGCCTGTTTTCCATTTTCTCCCTTGAGGCATTGTTCGGTCGGCCACACCGTGTCACGCCGTGTGAGGTCGCCCGACTGGGCGTGTTCGGGTCGGGTCAGGTCATTTCGTTCGAGGGCGCCCGTATGAAGTTTGCTAAGTTGTGACTGCTCGGGTGCCTTGCGCACGTTCGGGCGGCCCATTTTCCATTTGCTCCCTTGTGGCTTCGTTCGGATGGGCGCGCCGTGTCGCGCCGTGTTAGGTCGCCCGACCGAGCGCATTCAGTTTGGGCCATTTCGTTCGAGGGCACCCGTATCATTTTTTCTAAGTTGTGACCGCCCGGGTGCCTTGTGCACATTCGGGTGGCCCATTTTCTGTTTTCTCCCTTGTGGCATTGTTCGGTCGGGCGTGCCGTGTTGCGACGTAATGTGAGGTCGCCCGACCAAGTGTGTTCGGGTTGGGCAGTTTTGTTCGAGGGCGCCCGTATAAGTTTTGCTAAGTTGTGACTGCCCGAGTGCCCTGTGCACATTCGGGCAGCTCGTTTTCCTTTTTCTCCCTTGTGGCATCATTCAGTTGTGCATGCCATGTCGCACCATGAGAGGTTGCCCGACTGGGCGTGTTCAGGTCAGGTCGGGCCATTTCGTTTGAGGGCGCCCATATCGGTTTTGCTAAGTTGTGACCACCCGACTGCCTTGGGCACGTTCGGGTGGCTCATTTGTTGTTTGCTCCCTTGTGGCATTGACGTTCGTTCGGGTGCATCATGTCGCACCATGTGAGGTCGACGCCCGACCAGGCATGTTCCGGTCAGGTCGTTTCATTCGAGGGCGCCCGTATTAGTTTTGCTAAGTTGTGACTTCCCAGGTGCCTTGTGCACGTTCAGGTGGCCCAATTTCCGTTTTCCCCCTTGTGGCATCGTTTGGTCGGGCGTGCCATGTCGCGCTGTACTATGAGGTCGCCCGACCAGGCATGTTTGGGTCGGGTCGAGCCATTTCATTCGAGGGTGCCCATATCATTTTTTCTATGTTGTGACTGCCCAAGTGCCTTGTGCACTTTCAGGCGGCCCGTTTTCCATTTTCTCCCTTGTGGCATCATTCGGTCGGGCGCACCGTGTCATGCCGTGTGAGGTCGCCCGACCAAGCGCGTTCGGGTCGGGTCAGGCCATTTTGTTCGAGGGCGCCTGTATCAGTTTTTCTAAGTTGTGACCGCCCGGGTGCCTTGTACATGTTCGGGTAGCCCATTTTCCGTTTGCTCCCTTGTGGCATCGTTCTATAGGGCACGCCGTGTCACGCCATGCGAGGTCGCCCGACATGGACTAACACATGTTTGTGGTATGTAATATTTCGTTGCACTCTAACATAATACATAATTATCTAAATTAGATATACCATATTTCATTTTTTTTAAATGATCTGATAGTATAATTTTTATTGATCCATCTATTGCAGGTCTTCAAACAAAGGGTAGATTTGCATGTCCAGTTTGTGGCCCTAAGATGAAGTATTGTCATTCGCCAGACTTAGGAAAGATGGTGTTTGATGAGTTTAGGCACTTCCTCTCTAGGAACCATAAGTATCGTACTACTGAAAAACATCTTTTCAATGATAAAGAAGAAACTGGATTAAAACCACGAAGAATGACACCTCGGTTGTGGAAGTTGGCATATAGCAGAATTAATAATCATCAAGTAGATGGTACGTAATTTGTCTATATATATATATATATATATATATATATTAATTGTTTATGTAATGTTTGGAATTTTTGTTTTAACTAATGAATTTATTTTATTGTATTTTATAATTATTGTTCTGATTTATTTTATTCTTTGATATCAAGGTCATCATCGCGGTGAAGGTACTAATATTGTACTTCCACCTGGAATGAAATGTTATCCTTCTCAATTCGTGAGGTTGCCCTACTATGAGGACCTAAAAATAGCTCATTTGTTTGATACAATGCATGTCGGGAAGAATGTGACAGAAATGTTATGGCAAACCATAGATGGTGCACATGATAGAGATAAAATTGACAAAAATTGTGCTAACATTGAGAAATCGAATCATGCAATGAAAAGTGTGATCGACAGATCAAATAACAATGGAGGTCGAAATTATAATAATATTCCATGGTTATTAACAGAACAACAAAGCAATGATGTAAAAGAGGTCATTAGAAGAATTAAATTTCCAACAGGTTTTGTTTCAAACATAAATAATATCTTAACGAAGAAAGGTGGCTTCAGTGGGGTGAAAACACATGATTGGCATACCTTTGTTAAGGTAATTTTTTTGGTATACGTTTTTGTATGTTATTTCTTGAATACATATTTTAAATTTTCCTTTTTTCTGTTTAATTTGGAAACCAATAATGATTCATTTTTTATTGTTATAGTATGTTCTACCTATATCTCTCCCAAACAACTTCGACAACAATGTCAAACAAGTTATATATGGTCTTAGTAAATACATGAGGTAAGTAGTTTTGACTTATACGCAAAATCTAATTGCTACAATTTCTTTTCGTACTTGATGAAATGATGTATTAATTTACTTGTAATGAAATATATATTATGTTTCATTGAAATAACCTTGCGTAATGATTTGCAGATGGTTGTCATTGAAAGAAATCCATCAAGTTGAAATAAAGTATTGGAAGAGAGAAATTCCTCGGCTAATGTGTGAAATGCAAAAGTATCTACCTCCAACATTTTTCAATGCACAAGAACACTACTTGATACACCAAGTTGAGGAGATTGAAATGTGTGGACCAGTACACACAAGGTCAATGTGGATGATCGAGAGGCACCTGAAATCCTTGAAGGCTTTGGTTAGACAAAGAGCACGACCTGAGGGTTATATGGTGGAGGGATATGTGGTATATGAATCCATGGTGTATATTAGTCATTATCTTCCTATATTAGCTGCGCCAGCCATGAAGGCAGTGGATTGCATTTGGGATGTGAAATCCATCAAAAAATTTGAAGTGGAGCACCTGTTGGGAAAAGGTAGAATGAAGAAAGTGAGAGGTAAAAGATTTATTATGTATAATACATATAATGTTTCATTTTTTTACATCATGTATTTGATCATTATATTCATTTAGGTCTTATTCTTTCATAGTTTATTAATTAATATAATTTACCATGGTTATAAGTAATATTTATTAATATTGGTGAATTATTGTTTTTTTATTCAAGTGTTCAAGATTATGAAGCACTACTTTTATACATTGAAAACAATCTTGAGTGGATGAGTGAATGGATTGAAACATGTAAAGCACATAACGATGGTAGGTTATCATGGCAACTACTGTCTGAATTGATTAGAGAAGCGTATCGTAGTGGAGATGGGAACGTTACGGACAGGGAAATTGATTTAGCATATGGTTTGAAAGATAGAAAGGTAAGCAATTAATTCACCTATTTTATTCATTACTTATTTTATATTATATTTATAATGTGACAACAAGTTTTATTTTTCAGATAATTTTCAAGCTGTGTAAATTATATGATTAATTATTAATTGAGAATGCATCTTTTTCATGTTTGGCATATTGCAGTTGAAACACCACAAGGCTATGTGGTGCAATGGTCGTAAATTTCACGTTAAACAGTTGGATGATAACAGGAAAACTTCTGATAGTGTGATAACTGCAGTATTCCGGGTCACTAATGTTTCCTCTAGGAGTGACAAACATCCTCGAGAATCTAAAAATAGATATTATGGGTTTTTAGATGATATAGTTGAGTGTGACTTTAATTATTTCAAAATAGTTTTGTTTGACGTCAAATGGTATAGGCTACGAATGAATGTACGTGATGATGATATAACACTTATTCAACATGAAAATGGATTTCCAATGGTTAAAACATCGCAGTTTGAAGCAGGAAAATATCGTTATGTTTTTCCAAGCCAATGCAAACAAGTCTTTTACTCAGAGGTTCCAGGTGAGAACGAATGGTCATTTTCTATTAGATATGATCCAAGAGGAAGGCCAGTAGAGTACACTATAGAGGAAGAAGATGATGCAGTGGCAGATGAGCAGGAAGATGCATTGACAGACGAAGAAGATATATTAGAAGATGAACTAGACATAGGAGATGAGGCAAAAATTATTGATGATGATGTCGATGAGGATATTATTGAAAATGACATAATTGATGATGATGATGACATGGTCGATCATTTCAACACCATTTCTGAATTAGATGTTGGTATAGATGTCGATCAGTTGGATGAAGATCAAGAAGATACAGAAGAAGAATATTGATACAGATGTTATGTTCGAGTATGAGCTGGTATGTTATAACTTTAGATTTTAATATGTAAGAATTATTGTCTTTAAATAATTTACTAATTATGTGGGTTTGTTGCATGTTGTTTATTATTTCAAACCAATAAATAATTCCCTTACTATTGTACAAGACAAACTAAAATTATGTATTTATACAAACACATATTGAAAATTTTGTTTACGACCTTAATTAATTTTTGGTTTGTTCGTTTTCTATTTAATAGATTGGGTATTAGGAAAATGAGAGTGAAGTGAGGGGGATGGGAGGGACCATATGAGCTTCCACCTTCACGTGGTTGGCCCTGTTCAGTATAGAATAAATTATTCTTGAAACCAAGAGAAGTTTATTCATCTTTATTTAATTTGCATTATCATAAATGTCATCATTGTTGTCTGATTATTGCAGTGCCAAAATTGCTGAAATTGTTAGAAAACATTAAAAGTGCATTTATTTTAGGAATTGTCCAACAAGGACATAATAATTTTGTCAAGATGACCATTTTATTGCAGACGTGTCATTTCATTTTAGGGCACCCGCCCAAATGCATTCGGGTCAGGTCGTTTCGTTTGAGGGCACCCGCCCAAACCCATTCGTGTCAGGTCATTTTGTCTGAGCGAGGCCATATCAAATTTGCTAAGTTGTGACCGCACGAGTGCCTTGTGCACATTTGTGCAACCCATTTGTCATTTTCTTACTTATGTCTTCGTTCGGTTGGGCACGTCGTGTCGTTTCGTTTAAGGGCGCTCGCCTAAACCCGTTCGGGTCGGGTCGATTCGTTTGAGGGTGGCCGTATCAAATTTGCTAAGTTGTGACTGCATGGGTACCTTGTGCACATTTGTGTGGTCCATTTGTTGTTTTGTTTGAGGGCACCCACCCAAACGCATTTGGTTCGGGTCGTTTTGGTTGAGGGCGCCTGCCCAAATGCATTCGAGTCAGGTCGTTTCGTTTGAGGGCGCCCGCCCAAACGCGTTTGGGTCAGGTCGTTTCGGTTGAGGGTGGTTGTATCAAATTTGCTAAGTTGTGACCACATTGGTGCCTTCTACACATTCTAGCAGCCCATTTTCCGTTTGCTTTCTTGTGCCTTCGTTCGGTCAGGCACGCCATGTGATCAGGGCGCCCACCCAAATGCGTTCGGGTCGGGTAGGGTCATTTCGTTTGAGGGTGGATGTTTCAAATTTGCTAAGTTGTGACCGCACGAGTTCCTTGTGCACGTTCATGCGGCCCATTTTTCATTTGCTCGCTTATGCCTTCATTCAGTCGGGCGCGCCCGCGTGTCGTTTCATTTGAGGGCACCCGCCCAAACTCGTTCGGGTCGAGTCATTTCGTTTGAGGGTGGTCGTATCAGTTTTGATAAGTTGTGACTGCATGGGTGCCTTGTGCACGTTAATGTGGCCCACTTTCCATTTCGTTTGAGGGTGCCCACCCAAACCCATTCGGGTCGGGTCATTTCAGTTGAGGGCATCTGCCCAAATGCATTCGAGTCAGGTCGTTTCGATTGAGGGAGCTCACCCAAACGCGTTTAGGTCGGGTCATTTCGGTTGAGGGTGGCCGTATAAAATTTTCTAAGCTGTGACCGCATGGGTGCCTTGTACACGTTCATGCAGCCCGTTTTCCATTTCATTTGAGGGCACCTACCCAAACCCATTAGGGTCAGGTCGTTTCGGTTGAGGGCACCTGCCCAAATGCATTTGGGTCAAGTCGTTTCGTTTGAGGGTGCCCGCCCAAATATGTTTAGGTCAGGTCATTTCAGTTGAGGGTGGTCGTATCAAATTTTCTAAGTTGTGACCACATTAGTGCCTTGTGCATGTTCATGCAGCCTGTTTTCCATTTTCTCTCTTGTGCATTCATTCATTCAGGCATCCATGTGATCAGGGTGCCTGCCCAAATGCGTTTGGGTCAGGTCGGGTCGTTTTGTTTGAGGGCGACCATTTCAAATTTGCTAAGTTGTGACCACATGAGTGCCTTGTGCACATTCGTACAACCCTTTTTTTATTTTCTCACTTGTGCCTTCGTTCAGTCAGGTGTGCCCATGTGTCATTTCGTTTGAGGGCACCTGCCCAAACCCATTCAGGTCGAGTCGTTTCGTATGAGGGTGGTCGTATCAAATTTTCTAAGTTGTGACCGCATGGGTGCCTTGTACACGTTCATGTGGCCCGTTTGCCGTTTCGTTTGAGGGCGCCCACCAAAACCCATTCAGGTCGGGTCGTTTTGGTTGAGGGCACCCACCCAAACGCATTTAGGTTGAGTCATTTTGGTTGAGGGCGCCTACCCAAACGCATTTAGGTTGGGTCATTTCGGTTGAGGGCGGCCTTATCAAATTTGCTAAGCTGTGACTGCATGGGTGCCTTGTGCACGTTCGTGCAGCCCGTTTGTTGTTTCGTTTGAGGGTGCCCACCCAAACCCGTTCGATTTAGGTCGTTTCAGTTGAGGGCGCCTGCCCAAATGCGTTCAGGTCGGGTCGTTTCGTTTGAGGGCGCCCGCCCAAATGTGTTTGGTTCAGGTTGTTTCGGTTGAGGGTGGCCATATCAAATTTGCTAAGTTGCGACCTCATTGGTGCCTTGTGCACGTTCGTTCATCCCATTTTATGTTTTCTCTCTTGTGCCTTCGTTCGGTCGGGCACGCCATGTGATCAGGGCGCCCGCCCAAACGCGTTCGGGTTGGGTCGGGTCATTTCGTTTGAGGGCGGTTGTTTCAAATTTGCTAAATTGTGACCGCACGAGTGCCTTGTGCACATTCATGCGGTTTGTTTGTCGTTTTCTCGCTTGTGCCTTCATTCGGTTGGGCGTGCCTGCGTGTCATTTCATTTGAGGGCGCCCGCCCAAGCACTTTCGAGTCGAGTCGTTTCGTTTGAGGGTGGTCGTATCAAATTTGCTAAGTTGTGACTGCATGGGTGCCTTGTGCACGTTCATGTGGCCCTTTTTCCATTTTTTTTGAGGGCGCTCGCCCAAACCCATTCAGGTCGGGTCGTTTTGGTTGAGGTCACCTGCCCAAACGCATTTGGGTCGGGTCATTTCGGTTGAGGGCGCCCGCCCAAACGCATTTAGGTCGAGTCATTTCGGTTGAGGGATGTCGTATCAAATTTTCTAAGTTGTGCCTGCATGGGTGCCTTGTGCATGTTCATGCGGCCCGTTTGCTGTTTTCTCCCTTGTGCCTTCATTCGGTCAAGCGCACCATGTGAGGGTGCCCGCCCAAACATGAACGGGTCGGGTCAAGTCGTTTTGTCTGAGGGCAGTCGTATCAAATTTGCTAAGTTGTGACTACACGAGTGCCTTGTGCAAGTTCGTGCAACCCGTTTTTCGTTTGCTCGCTTGTGCCTTCGTTCGTTCGTGCGTGCCGTGTCGTTTCGTTTGAGGGCACCCGCCCAAACCCGTTATATGACGAAATTTGCATGTTCATTTTTTTTCCTGCATGAAGGATGCACTTTTTTTTTATGACCAAGTTGGGCAGACTTCACCCTTCCACAAAATTATTCACTTCTATCACATTCAGAATGTTGAATTCCTCTGATACTACTCCTAGAACTTTGACTCTGCTCTATAGCTAGAATGATTTAATGGAATAAAAACTTATCACTATGACATGTTGTACTTCATAAGATACTACTAAGAATCTTAAGTATGGTAAATCCACCTTCACCTGTCATTTGAACATAGAGTAGATTTATCTTAATCTTCAATTTTATGGATATTAGACATTTGAGCCCTTTTTAACACTTATGGATGATTAATTAAATATTTATGAATCTTAATATTTATAAATTAATATTTATCAATATTAATATTTATAAATTATTTAATTTTCTATTTGTCACTTCAAAATTTTATTATGAAAACCATTTTAAATTCATTTTCTTTCTTTTATTGTTTGTTCATTTAATCTTTTAAAAAGTTTGTTTGTTCATTTAATCTTTTGAAAAGTTTGTTTGTTCCGCAGAGTTCGTTCGTGCTTCGAACCTCCGACCACAACCAGTTGGTTTCTTTGACACCGTTGATCTTGTAACATCTGATCCTACAGTGCAGAGAGGCTGACAGATAACAAGGGTTTCTTCCCAGCCATCTCTTTCGGCATTTCACGCTATTTCACTCAGTTGGATGTCGAGGGTTCTGGAGCTGGTACTAGAGGGTTGCTTCTGCGGTTAGTTTCACCAGCTCAGTCATGGCCTTCCCTGTTTCTAAAACTCATTACCACAAAACCCATGTCACATTTTGCCTAAATTTTGCTATCTTTCGATGAGGGTTTACAAGATAGGGTCCCCTTTAGTTTTCTGGTATCTCAATTCCTCCTTCCACTGGAGTACTTCTACGACGACTTCAACAACTTACAATAACTCAGCATGGTAGGAACAGGTAATCCACTCAGACGTCTCTCATTACCGATAATTCTTTTCTAGCCACTGTGTTTTCTTTTTATTCTGATTAGATGGGTAACTCCAGGTGGTTACATACTCTTTGTAGGGTTTGGGGAATTTGGAGACTTCGGGCGGCCATAAGAAAGTTGAAAGGATGCGGATGAAGTTAGTTTTCCCAAGATGCACGATGGCATTCCCTAGCAACGAGTACTCATAAAATTACTACAGAGCTTCCGATTCTGTGCATAAGGCCTTCCAGCGATAGTTTATAATACTTCAGGGTTTAAGGGTTTTTAGTGCCATAGATGAACTTGGCTCGTTTAAATGATATTGGCAGTTTTCATTTTAGTCTGCTATCGAGGACAATGTTTCTTCCTACATGATATTTCCAGCTCTTTCAGGTAGCAAATTTGATTAACTATTGTTCATACAATGTTCTTTGATTTTTATTTCGTAGTACTGTTGATTAGGATTTCGGGTATATATATAAATAAGAATGGAGCTCCACCAACATGCGAGTAATATCAGTTCTCTCCCATAGTATTAAGGGTTAGGATGAAATATGGAATCTTCATGTGAATTTATGGAAATGCCTTATTCCTTGCTCCTAGACATTTTAACTATAGTCTAGAGAAAAACTTTTGCCCTAATATTCTGTATCTTCAAAATCGATTTGGATCAGAGACTGATATCTCCAGGTTTTTCAAAGCATGATCAAACTCTTCGAGGGAGGTAGTGAGGAAGAAGAAATACTTAACCTGAACTGCAGCCCTACCCTCTATTTCCTTCCATTTCGTGCTTGAAATTACAGGTTATAAAAATAAAGTTCTTATCTAATTCAGAGTTTCATTCAAACATTCATGGAAAAGGCTGTAAAGCATGTGATTCTCCTCAACTTCATTAGATAACATGCAAAAACCTAGTCTATTTTCTTCCATCTTTGCCTTGAATGTACAATAAAACAGATAAAATCTCATCCTGTTTTCTAATTGAGCATTTTAATATGGCATTTTTACATAAGGTAGTAAAGCATTGAATTCTCCTCATCTCCATTTGATAGTGCATAGAGCCCTGATTCATGGTCTATTTTCTTCCATCTTCTTCCCTGACAATAAACCAGGGAAAATCACATCCTCTTGTCTAATTGAGCATTTCAATCTGAAATTTGTACATAAGACTGTAAAGCATGTGATTCTCTTCAACTTCATTACATAGCACACACAGGCCTCTTTCATGGTTTATTTAGTTATTTTCTTTTATCCTCTTGTTTGATAGAAACCTTTATGCACCCCTGAGAAATATTGTTGGAACATTGAAGTGACAGGTTCTTGCTTGGTTTCAGGCAGGAAACCTATCACCTTAGGTCTGATTCCTGTGATAATACTTTTTAAAGACTCGCCCCTCTTTGACTGCAAAACGAGCTCATTGATTTGATGAATCTTTGAAGGATTTTTTTGTTACTCTATCTAGGTGATCATTAGACTTGTTACTCTATTCAGGTGATAATTGATTTATAATACTTTAATTTTATTTTCTAGTTCATTCTTTAGATTCTTTGGAGGAGATCATTGAAATCACTGTTCTACGTTGGTGATTTTTGAATTAATGTTTTCAGAGAATTTTTCTTCATTTCCAGGTTTTAATTTCTTGGTTTTCTACTATTTTTATCATTTCCACTTTGTTTCCAAAAAGGGGTAAATAAATTTCTTCAATCCCCCTTTATTAATTCCCTCGATATGTTTCCAATGGAAAACCATGCTTTTATTATTGAAATCATTGTTAGGTGATTTTTGAAGTAATAATTTCCTAGAATTTTATTTTATTTCTAAGTTCTTTAAATTTTCTATAATAATTTTCACTATGTTTAAAGCCCTAGGGAGGCCTCCTTATCCTTAAAAGGATGAGGAAAAGAAGCAAAGTAGAGGTGAAAAGAAATATCATTCGTTGAGTTAGGGGTGATTGCTAAGGACTTAGGACCCGTGTCTAGCTATTGGTAGAACTGGAGTAAAAAATACCTTGATTTGATAACTTCACTCTTGAAGGAGTCCTAGAGGCAGCTTCGGTAGCCCTAATGAGACAACTACAGGAAAACTACATAGCTACGCTAGAAGTTTATACTTCGTTTGGAAATAATTAATGGAATTTTAAGGATGCAATATGCAAAATAACCTCTTCGAACATTCATTCATTATCCTATCCTTGAATAACACATGCAAAATTTCAAAGAACTTCAATGCTCTACCAAAATTTCATTAATTAAGGCACATTACAAACCATAAGACAAGATTCCATGCATTAGACATTTAGTAGATTAGAAATATAGCATTAAAAATCACTTACAAGATAATGAAGAATATATCCATCCACATAAATGCAGCAAGAAGCTCAAGAGAGATAGCGGAATTTTCCAAATGTCAAAATGCATTTAATCCACCCCATAAGAAGACAAACAATGTTCGAATGGAAAAAAATCTTTGGAATTGTTCGAATGGAAAACAGTGTTTGGAATTGATATGCTCATACAAAATCAAAATTCAAGCTCCTCAATTTGGGGAGGTAATACATTAATCCTAGTTTTAGATGGGTTTTTTCAATGTGTCAATCGTTGCATCAACCAATTGCACTATTACACGAAATTGTTTAATCTGTTACATCTTTTTGATCTGTTACATGCTATTACTATAAACCTGCAACCTTAGGTGAGATTTTTTTCAGCTCTAGGAAGGCTTACTAGTGCTGCTATTTATTCCTTTCCTAGCACACACATGCATGTTACCAGTGAAGGTTCATCAACCAATTGTGTCTTTTCTTGTTCTTGATAAATTGTGCATGGTTATGCCTCTTGGCTATAAGTTATAACACATTTCCATGGGGTTGCTGAGAAATTTCAATCAACCAGCCTGCACTGAAATTTTTAATTGTTTTCTATTGGAATTTGGACGTTCTCTGCATTCCTCCTTTATTCTTCGAGTACTGGGTAATGCGGTGGTTTCAATACCATTTTTTACTGGCTGAATACATCAGTTCAGACACAGCTTTAGATTTGGACCAATTATCTTCATAATTCCAGCAAAGTTGTCTACCGAAGAGAGCACAAGAGAAGCCAATGTATAAACAATTGATGATAACTATCTGACCCTTTTTGTTCAATTTTTTCGTTGTGTTCTCGTCTGTTAATCAACCGAATTCATTATAGATAGTTACCATAATAGATCATAACAAGTCCTCACTCTTAATCCAGGACACACCTAGGCGGGGATGACTCCAGTGGAGTTGACCCCATGGTAGAGTACTCTATATCAGCTTTGGAAAGGTATGCAACAAGATTGGTATAGAATCTCAAGGTCTTGTTGAGGTTGCTCATATCGGTCCTTTTCCAAAAGAATTAATGCTCATGAAAACTCTGCCTGTGATGCATTAAAATTTTTTTCATATAAATTGACAAAATATTTTAGATTTTTTCAACTTTTGGACTGTGTCTGCATGTCTCTTAATGCAGTATTTAGCAAAAAACAATGTCCTGAAATCTTTTCCAGCAATTTTTTTAGTAAATGACAGAATTATTACTGAGTTGGAAATAATTCTTATAGTTATTCAGAAACCTTTTTGTAAACCTTCATATTGTCTAGGAAAGGTTTCCAATAAGTCAATAAGTATACTACCATTTAGCTAACCTAGGTTTGAACTACAAACAAATTTGAATTAGAATTATATATAACCTTAATAGATGAAGCGATCCTATTACTTATTTATGTGCACCACTTTAAATATCTGGCTCTCTGTAGATGTGGTCAAATATGACTGGATCAATACATCCCTTCATGACAGTAGCTTTCCTCACTTTTGCAAAAGTTCATCCAGGTCGTGAATTCCTTCAGTGTGAAAGTTTCAGTGATAGAAGAACAGATTGTTATCTGTCTCTACTAGGAAGGTAATGGCAACATATACTATTAGTTGAACACTGTGCATCTTGAGTTGGAAAGCTGGCCCAAATAATAAGTAGATTTGTATACAACAATCCAGCTGACCTAGTTTTCAGTTACTAAACTAATATCCAGATATTTATATAAAGAAATCCATCACATTTTTTTAATTTGTATGCCTCTATATTGGATTTTCTCGCTCTAGTAAATAATGACTATACCAATACCATTTCTGATTTATATGATTGTTACTTCCCACCTTTCTATGCTTTCTTATTTAGTGACTTGTTTGACATGAAAACTTCAGTCACATACACACGATTATTATCTAACATTTTTTTTTCTTTATGTTTGATAGGCACAGTGGCACAAAGAATACCGGGACAAAATCCTTAAGAACTATCAGGTTGGTCAGGAACCTTTTTCACTATTTCTCACATGTTACTTTGGTTTAGCTAGTAATAAGTCTCTTGTATTTGAAAATATTGTCTCTTATAGAACTTAAAGCTTTGGTTCTGATACTTTTCTTTTGAATTACACACCTAATACATATATGAAAAACCTACATATTGTGAGATTAATAACACGAAAAGGTAACAAGAGTCACTAGGAAAATCAACTTAGTACTAGCCAATTAAGTTATAAGGTGCATTATAACTTACATTTATCATCAGAGTTCTGTGGTTATAGAAGTTCAGTAGATAAATTACCGACATTTATGACTAAAAGGGAGATTCTAATAATGTATGAAATCACTTCAACAACAGTAAAGTTATTAGTCAGAATATTTCCTGTGCATATATTTTACATATTTCCAACAGTAATATTAGAGTGAGAATACTCAAAGCACAATATCAGTTCAGAAAACCAATTTTGAATAGAGAGAAGCTAAAGAGAAGTTTAAATGTTTCCTTGAGTTGGATATTGGCATTATTATTAGGCAAAAGTTATTTGCTGGAAAATAAAATCAAGGAAATGAACTTTTGTGAAGAGAAAATACTTGCAAACTTTCAAAGAATTGAACAACCCATCATGCATTGGAGTCACAGGGGAGAAACTAGAAGTCTGACATAAATATGACCTTGCAGCATCAACCATGGTCTTAAACACAGAGATGGCAATTGCAATATGGACCGGCAGACCAATTATTACTTGCAAGGGAGGAGGATACCCGCCAAAATGCAATCACAGGTTTTCATTTACATGTGGCATACAAATCTGATAAATCATAAAAGGTGATGCAACTGAGACACAGTTCATTTAGAGCCACGTGGGCCCTAGCATATAGCCATTTATAATTTTCAAAAGTAGACACAGAAACCAAGAGCATAAATTTGCATATAATATAGGCACAGGCTGCTATACAGTCTACTTAGGCAACATGCACATATTTGTTGGAAGATTAGTTTTTTGAAAAAGGCATGACAACATTATTTTGTTTAGCATAAGCTCTAAGACGTCCAACATAACTTTGAGAAGCACAGATTTGAAGGTATATTTCTATATTTATTTTCTTTTTTAAATGCAAGCAACAAACTCATCTATTGAAAAATTCCATGGACTTAGCTTTCACACTTGGAAATCAAAGCTTCAAATTTTTTTAATGGAAATAAGTCCATGAGAAGTATAAATTTGCATAGAAAAGTAACCCACGAGGGAAAGTAAATTAGTTGAATGGTAGAATAAATGAAATAGGAAAATTTTCCTTATTCATTTGGGATTATCAAACAACCAGTCACAACATCTGGATTCGAAGAAATCCAACAATGATATCCGCAAATCACCAAGAAAATTTTTTGGCAGTAACAAAAAGCAATATTGTACATAAAAAAGAATTATTCAGTTTGCAAATGTCATGTGATGAAAGTATTCCACAGACTATGTAGACAATTTGAGGTTGTTGTTGTCACAATTAGCAGAAGTTGTAGTCAATGTAGAAGAGACACAAATGATATAATATATTCATACATATTAGCTTCTGGTTGCTCCAGAATTTTTTTCACCTATCAAGGGGAGCACTTCATGTGATGTGGAGGGATTGCACTATTACACGAAATTGTTTAAAGGGGCTACAACTTGTGTAAAGGTCTTTGCAACATCTCGCACACCAAATAATGTTGGTCTCCTAAGCCATTCTACTTTAGAAGCTCCTCTGACAATTTATATCCCCGGAAAAACTAAAATGTCAGATGTTGAGGTGAATAATCAGCAGTCAACAATTTTAACACAAGGAATGAATATTACTATACCAGTTTCCATCCAAAAGCAACAGTTGGAAGCAGTATCTTCCTCAGAAGGTATTGATGGAAATGTGTCAGCAAATTCTGCTCAGCCAGTGAGAAAGAAGAGAAAAAAATGGACTGAAGAGGAGGATAAAGAACTCATTTCTGTTGTCCAGAAGTGTGGTGAAGGGAACTAGGCAAGCATTTTAAAAGGAGCATTCAAGCATGATCGAACATCTTCTCAGTTGTCATAGGTGATACACATTTCAATCATATTATAAATAGTCCTCTTCTTCTCGTCTTAGTATGAGGAATGTGAATTTGATCTGCTTTCTCTGTTTAGTCCTTGTAGATTTATTTATGTATATTGTGCATTTAGTCAGATTCAAGCTTATTTAGAAAGCATGATTCATTTTATTTACCTGATATTTAATTAGGAATTTTCATAATAGTTTCTTTTTCCAAGTTCATTTTCCTTTATTTTCCCTCAGATATGCTAAACACTAAATCCAATAACAGGTCAGCCACTATATATTGATGTGCCAGAAAGTGAGGAATGACAGTTTCTTGACGTTATTCATGTAGTCCCATAAGTTATAATTCTAGGGTTATTACAACCTCAATAAAATCCTTATGTTTAACTTCATCATTTTCCTTATCTAGTGGTGGATTTTGAATGAATGGTAGAAACAATACTTAAAATCCTTCAAAGACAAACTTACAGTGCAAGTTACAAAAAATATCAGATAACCAAGAATTGTATGCATGCAATGCCATAGGCCAACATTGTTGTATATGAGTACTGTCACGTTTCATTTTTTTTTAAATAATTTTTTCCTTGCGTCTGAAGACCGACGTTACTTTTTTTTAAATAATTTTTTCCTTGCATCGGAAGACTGACGTTTCTTAAGTGTCGGAAGACCGATGTTACATTTTTAATATTTTTTTCCTTGCATCTGAAGACTGACGTTGCGTTTTTTTAAATATTTTTTTCCTTGCGTCGGAAGACCAACGTTTATTTTTTAAATCTTTTTTATTGTTTCGTCGGAAGAGTGATGTGTTAAACGTCAGTAGAGGTAACGTCAGAATTGCGACGCATATGGATCATCGGAAGACCAATGCTTTGGAAAACGTCGGAAAAGCGACGGAGTGAAAAAACGTCAAAAGAGCGACGGTTTGGAAAACGTCAGAAGAGCGATAGTTGTTTGGAAACGTCGGAAAAATTGTCGCTCTTCCGACACTTTATTGAAGTGTCGGAATTGCGACGTAATGGCTAACCACGTTTTTCCCAGCCTCAAACTGTCACTCTTGCGACGCCGATGTGTAGGAATAGCGATGAAGTGGCTGTTGGAAATTAGGCCAAATTTACTAGTGACAACTACCAAACATCTTTGCTAAGCCACTTGAAAGAGATCCCCTTGTGTATCTCTGACAACATATAGGAGTTGTGACTCGTCCTCTCAAATTTATTAATTAAAATGAGTGATGGTAGATACCCAACTTGAAGGATCAATCAAAGAGTAGGTTGTAGTGGTTCAGGGGGAGAATTCAGGAGAATCATTTTCCATTGAGGATAAAGGGGAGAAGATTACTAGTGCTAAGGATAATATCAACGATGAAGAAATCTATGCCTCGTTTCAAAGGGAGGTTAGTGTGTTTCCATCAATTCCAAAGGGGGATATTGTTGTATAGTTGACAATGTCTACATGGTTGGTGGCACTAACTATGTTGGCATTGATGTTATATGGACTAGCAAAAAGGATAAAGGAAACACTTATTGGCATTGATGAGCATGCTATTTAGGGGGAGTCCTATGGTTGCTGCAATATTCTATAGAGAATCATTACAATAAATGGCTTACTGGAGAATCCATAAAAATATGACTATGATCGCTGAGGAGTCCCAGAATTTAGAGGTATTTCTACCCCACGTGTTTAGTTCAGATGATCTTGGTTATAACATAGTCGAATAGTGATATTGAATATATTTCTAATTCTATGTGAGACTCTAGAAAAGGCCTTCTAGATCATGAATTGTAGTCAGTTTAAGTTGGAAGATAGAAAATCTCATTCGCTCAGAAATTCGGTATATTTTGAACTAAAGTCAGGACTTAGGTGATTTACGCTAGTCAGAGGCCGAGTTGTGTAGTAGAGTCAGTAGGAGAAACAATCCTTGACCTCCAACTTATGTGTGACCAGCTCTAAGTTAATAGCTAAACCAGTCAGAGGTCGGGTAAGGAAGCAAAGTTTAGTAGGAAGAACAAAGCCCTGTCTCCCGACCCCTGACCTATATGGGACCTGGTACATGAAACATGGTAGATGATTTCAACATGACATACACTAATGATGTGGAAAAGCATCAAAGTTTGCACCAAGGGTTTAGTTTGTGAATTTTTTCCCATGTATTCAGCGATCGGCATAGAATGAATAAAAATGTCCCAAAACAATGAAAAATGTCCCTAGTCGGGCCTTCGAGCAAGTCGAGGGTCAAGGCTAATACGAGCGCACAAGTTGGAAGATCAGGCTGACTCACGACCTCCCAAAAAACATTGAAAGTCATGCTCAGGAATTAGTTTCACATGGTATTCCTCTGTTATTGGTGACTTCATTAACTGTGGAAAAGGATCAGAGTTGGTGCTAATATTAATGTTGACTGTAAAAAAATATAAACAAGGTAGAGGATCAGATATGGTGTCAGTATAAATGGTGACTGTAGAGAACATAGACAAGGCAGCGAAGACCTCGACTTGTATAGCACCCTCTTTCCACATCTACCTAGGTAACTGACAACCATGGTAAAAAAGTGACAAGAGGTTACTAATATGACAAAAAAACACATGTTACACAACATCAACAACATCCCCAGTAGGTAACCCAACTTTCTAGACCCCTGACCCGTGAGGGAGATTGACTTTTTGACCCTTTTGGACCATATCTGTAGGAATTCCAAGGAGAGGTAGTGCCTGGGAGCATATAGTTGCTGGAACAACACAACAATCATGCGACCAAGGCCCCAATTGGTTAGTTTTGTGCCTACAACTCCGCGATTTGTGCCACCTTTTCAGCACCAAAGCCCAGGTCACTGCCCATAAGTTCATGAAACTTTAGGAGATGATAAATCTTATAAAAACAAAGTTACGAAAGCAATCACATCATGAGGAAATCATCTGGACCCCTCCTATCCATGACATGCATCTCGTGAAACATATCACAAACATTGAATATATAGGTATAAACAACATATTTAAACATAGGGGTCTCATACTTATTTGAGAATCACTAAGAAGAATTTCTCCTTTACGTCATTAGCTGTCTATTTGACCATAGATACATTGTGCATTCATTTACAAGTAAAAACATGTGTAGATCCATTAATCAACATAATAAAAACAGAAATACCATGGATAAAATAGTAATAGAATCCACATAATAATCAATAAAATTATGAATAAAATATCAAAGGAATGAGCTTCTCATTAATGAGTGTAAAAACCAACCGGAGATGGGACTTCCACATTCGACCCGACCATAAAATGGCTGAGCCAAATCTCTCTTTATCCAATCACCCTGTGCCATATTCCAAGAATGAATGTAGGACTCAAACCGAAAGAATAAACAAGGGAATCCTTAGGCTAAACCACCTCACCCTCATCAACCATAAACCAGGATTTCCTGTGATCTACACCTGATCACTAGGCCAATAAAAGCATGGATATTATTGGATTCTCTCTACCTAAACTGTGAGTAATTTTCCTATCTCCTAGTCTCTTAAGCTTCACTGCAACCCACTGTATGAATCGAGGGCCACTATTCCCTAAACCGAGACATAATCTCTAGGGTTCACCATATATCCCAAAGCTAGGATTCTTAGGCCTAAATGGAGAGAAAACCACCTCTTAGGCTTTAAAAAAATCCAAACCTGGATTAATAGGCCCTAAACAGTGGCAACACATGAACCATTTCCATAATCATTCGGAGATCCACTCACTCAAATTTGAATCCATCCAATAATCCAGTGAAACCAAACATGATAACTCCACAACACCATGGATATCCGAAAATGGAAAGGCTAGGCTGAATACACTGTCACACCTAGAAAAAACCCATGCCAATAAAAAAAAGAACCACATGCAATACCATGCATGCCAAATCTAGAAAGGAAATAATACATGCAAATCAATACCTACAAAAAATCATGTTGCAGCTTCTTGGTTCCCACTCCTCTTTTCTTGCTTCCTCCTTATTGATTTCTTGACTTTCTTAATCCAATACCAAAGTGCTCCAAAAATCTATGTGTCCAATAGTGAGAGAAGAGAGAGAATAATGAGAGAGCTCCAAAAATTCATTGACCAAAGCTTAAGGAAAAGCTTACCAACTGATTCTTAGAAGCATTTTTATTAATGAGGCCTCTATTTTATTCATTTTCCATTATTTTCCCTCATTTTCCTCCTCACTTGAAACCTGTGATAAATCATCTCCCTTTTCTCCTAATTTCCATTAGCTTCATAAATAAATGTGTCAAATATGCCATTTTTCCTTTCTTAAGCCTTTTCCAATTTCCATAGCCATAATAAACCGAAGTGAACACCCACTAGGATTTTTTCCCACCATTCAAATTGGAATATGTGTCCCATCAACCATGATTATTATTTTTACATGGATTTTTAACATGGCTGTTATAGAGCCCTCCCCCTTGGGGGAACATCATCCTTGGTGTTCAATGACACCTACAAATAAACAAAACGATGAAAATAAAACATATTTCCCATGGAGCTTTATAACACAACTCATTGTAGATATTACACTAACATCCCGCTGAAAACATGACAAACATACTATTTAATGGAGCTTTATAACATAGCTCATTACTGTATTTACAATAGTATACACATATACACATTTTCTCAACCAACAAGTTAAACGATGCTCGTATCAGTCAACAAGGGAATCCTGAGGCTGATATCTCCACCCTCTAAGTAGTACTAGGATTTACTTCCTTCCCAGGAAGTCCAAAATCCACTGTCATAGTCAAATATGCATCCAATTTCCAGCGCTACAATCCTGTGCCACTTGTCCTCTCAATGAAAAATTATTGGCTCATTGTTCCAGGACACACTCCAAATGTGCATATGATTCAATATGGAAATGCTAATGACAAAAAAAAATCCATCCATTTCCTTCCCTTCTCTGCTATAAAATCCCTCGGCCAATCCAGTAATCCCCTTCCATGTAGTCACTCACCTTCCAAGTTCCCCAACATCTTGTATCCTAGTTGATTCAGCCCTTGCCAAGGATTCCTCGCATTAGTGGATACAAAAACCAAGGCATATCCCTACCTCAAAACCATCATATCGGTCATATCATGGTCATGGAAATAAATGGACACTATTGGGTACAAGTGTCCCAAAATGGCCATGCTCTTGAAATGATTTACCAACATACTGCTGCCTATTTCAATTCCTTTTGCTGCTGCTACTAGTTCTTATAGTCGGTTTCAACCACCCAACCGAGCATTTCCGTGGTTCCAATACCAAGCACGTAAATTCGATTAGATTCAAAATAAATTGTAATAAATTCAAATCATACCTCATTGGTAGCTCATCAAAAAGGTACACTTGCAATCCTGTTCACTTCCTGTCATAGTAAGTCAAAGTAGTTGTTTAATCATATCATCATGTATAAACATATCATATATGGTTATCTAAAATCACAACCATCATAAATTAAAAGAATGAATCACATGAAATCATCATAATCCATAATCATAAATCACATGTAACCATCATAAATCAGAATTGTAGATCACATGCATAATATAACTGAAATAAAATACTGATACTTATCCTTCATCAGTCCTTACTTCTTCCTTTGTTCTTTCTGTACACACACCAGAACTGTTTCCACACTTGACAAACACCCAATTCCTTCTCCTCAACCATGTGCACATACACATAATGTGCATCAAACACATACAACCATACACAACATAAAACACCATGTAATATGTGCACTTATACCTAGTGTACAATGCAACACAATACATACACCTACATATAGTGTACAACATGACACAATACATACACCTACATCCAATGTACAACACACCACATACACCTACACCCTGTGTACAATACAACAAAATGAATATACATATATATAGTGAAAAAAATGAATACACATGTCACGATACCATGACTACACCATGCACATACATAGTACCACATGGTTGCAACAAAACATGTATGACATGCAAAAAATACCACATGTATACCAGTACCCTCTGCACAACATGTACACAATACCACTTGTACACAATACTACATGCATAACGTGTGCATATCATCACATGTATATGAAACCACTTTCATAATGTGTAGACAATGGCAAATGTACACCGCGCCACCTGTAAAATGTGTACACAATACCACATGTACACAACACCACATGCACGACATGTATAGGAGACCACATGTACGCAACACCACATGCATGACATGTAAAAGACACTGCATGTACATAGAGCCATATGTACAACATGTACACCACACCATATGCACGCATCACCACATGTACAATCATGCACACAACACCATATGTACAACATGCACACAACACCATATGTACATAGCACTACATATACAACATGTACATAGAACCATACATACAAAACACCACATATCCAACATGCACACATCACCATATGCACACAACACTTCATATCCAACATGTGCAAAGTACGATAAGTACACAACAACACATACCCAACATGTTCATAAAACCATCTATACCGAGCATTACATATGCAATATACACTCAACACCATATATGCAACATACATAAAACATCATATGTATACAATACTACATATGTTACATGTACACATCACCATCGATGCAATCACTGAATATACAACATGCGCAAAATATACCCAACAATAGAATTGCACATACATAGACCACATACTAACCCCACAAGAAACCTTGATTCTAGTGTCTTTTCACTAACCATTCTTATCCTAGCATGCTGCAGAACTCACTACTTTCACTTTGATGGTGCAACCCTTAGCATTACCTTTTCATAGCATAAACATAGGCATAGTACAAGCATCTAATATCAATTCATGTCCACATGATACTAATCTGTTAGAATTACTCTTCCCACTTGATTTCCCATAAAACCAAGAATATATTCATGCCATTCACATGCATGAGAAATCATTCCTCCAAAATAATGTTCCTTGATAACCTTGTCAGACTATGACATAGAGACATAGATACATACATTTATATAAACATTAGCATAAAACAATCATCATCCTAACAGACAACGATATGAATACACACATATATACATATAAACATTAGCATTAAACAATCATGATCCATGAGGACCTTATAGACACGACATACATACATTCATACATGTGTACATATATAAAAATCAACATAATGATGATAGCCATACAATTTCTAGATATCATAAGGTCTAGGTTAAGACAAATCCCTTTATGCATTCATAGTATGCCCAAAATTGAAAACAACAATTCCCAACATAGATAAGGCATCTATCACCTCAGATCCACTTTCTTTAACTCTTTTTTCCTTCCTCATGTCTATACTGCCACTGTCCATTTAACACAATGGACCCATCCAATCCAACCGACATTCATATTCTTACCTTCCGCTTTTCTTTGCTTATGCACCGAGCTTCATCCGATTCTTACATTCCCTGTTGGGTACCACAAATCTCTCCTTGGGCTCCATTAACTTTCCTCTTTCCAAACCAATACCAAATACTCTCAAAACATAAAATGAAAGAACAAGAACAAACAATAATAATACCATGAAAAACAAAAGCAACACGACACCGTAACAAAGTCGAAATGCCTTGCATTGGTAATAAAAAAACTTGAATCAAGCACAAACAAATCATAAAATACTGAAAGCACAATACTAACAAAAAACGCCATGACTCAATCCCCATGGCTTCCCAACACTTCCAAAAGAATGCTCATCCTGAGCCTTCTTCAATATTTCATGGTATTCTCTTGCTGTGTAATACCCTGCATCATACTACCATAACCACATAAATATTAGTGCATAAATAAACATAACATCAAGCTAGTTACCTTACCTTTTTGGGCCAATCACGGTGCCTTGTAACTAAATAGACACATATCAGTCATGTGTTCCAAATATCAAGACAACATGTCTATTAATTCGAAATCAACTTTTACCAAGACTAACAACCATGTCATAATCAACAATCAACTCACATTCATCAGTCATAATACATAAAGCTACAACTATCATCTATTTTCACTCAAGTACATATCAATTATCTTAACGCATGCGTGTTATTAAACTATTCTTAAAACAAGATCATTACTTCATGCAATTTTATAGATAAAACCTCATATCATGTGATTATTCAAACATTCAACAATAAATAGACGACATAATAGACAACAACACTCAAACACCAAAAAAATGACATAATTAAACATTCAATTACAAAGTATATGACACAAGCAAGCTCACACCTTAATGTATCTCAGGGGAGGCTATCTTGTCTACATAATAAATCTAGATTAGCACAATATAACTTCACAACATATCAACCCAATCATAACTAAGGTCATGATATCCATAAAAACATCTAGCTCAAATTTTCACGTCATAAGCTCATAAAAAATTGTCATTCATGCATACAATCACATATGCAAAGTTAGTTTAGACATAATACAACACACTATCATAATTAGGTCGACTCATTCCTGAATATCATAACCCTAACTATCAAGTCACTAGCATGTAACAACAACAAGTTATATATCATGCTCATCAACAACGTGTAACCTAATCATCAAGCTAAATACCATACAAAAACAACAAGTTAACCCATAACATGCTCATCAAAAACATATAAGTTAGCTAACATAAAGTAAAAATAGCAATGCATACCACCACAGATTGTTGTCATTCATGACTATCCGACACATGTACATATAAAAACACTAATCAACTAGCATCTATATTGTATGTAACCATAACATTAATAGAATTAAAGGAATACTCATAACCATAATGCATATGATTACACTGATCAACTAGAATTTCAAACATATAAGTAACCCTAATGCTTACAACAACCATGAATCACATACCTGCATGCCAAGAATAAAAACATGTATGATGATATGCTCTTACCCCAAAGTCCATTATTGCAACTTCACTTTAATGATCAACATCTCCTGCTCTATCTCAGCCAATACATTAGCATCATAACATATCAAAATCATCATGATGACCTAATTGCACACAATGATCTTATGCATAACAACCTCAATCAAACTAATGCAAAATTGACCATATTCACCCACTTGACATGTATAACCAATCATGAACAACCAATGCATGTTCAACATATGACATCACACAAGCAAGCAGACATGGACAACATCAAAGCATGGCCAATATGTAACCCTAATATAAGAAATCAATACATGCACAATATGTAACAATATGTAAGAAAGCGTACACAAAAAATATACAAGCATGAGAAACACATAACCAATGATGCACTCATGACAACATGTTCACAACAACACCATCAACGATTCCATGGAGACACCACTTCCACCATGGCTAACACAACATGGATGCAACAAGACCATATAGACCACAATAATACTAAACACATATGCAATCAACATAAATGCATGACCAACACACCACTCATCTAGTCCAAGGGTTGAACCATGCTCTGATACCACTATGTTGTATCAGATATAAACCAAAGAGATGTGAACAAGAAATCACCCAAAGAGAATAGAAGCCATACACCTCCCAAGGAGAGTGCAACGATGCTCTGATACCACTCTATAGCACCCTATTCCCACATCTACCCAAGTAAAGAGGATCCTCCCTACAAGAGCGGTAGCTCTGGATAACAAAGTTGCGAAGTTCACTGCACTGAAAGGGTTGCTCCACAATGTAAATTTTTATGGAAAAACCTGGACGTTTCACTTCCCATAATTGAAATCTCTAAAAGAACAAATGATATTATGAGAAATTTGGTGGCTTTCGAGCTATTCGCTCCTGATGATCAAACAAAACCGATAAAGTGCTATGTGGAATTGATGGACCAGTTGATCAACACAGCCGATGACATTGAGGTGCTGAAAAAACGTGGTATAATCCAGCATCACTTAGGCACTGACCAAGAAGTGGCTGATATCTAGAATAAAATGAGGGAAGGAATTGATCAAAAGGATAAATATGGACCAATCGACACTGCTATTGATGAGGTCATAAAATTCTACGGAAGTAGCTATAGAATCTAGTTCGCTGAAGGATCGAATTTTTTTTTATCGAAGACATGGTTAGTAGTATCTTTTATTCCAGGATGTATCATCTGTGATTACAACTATACTGCAAACTATTTTTCTGGGTTGCAACTCCACAACCATTAAATACGAAGTCTGAAAAATTATAATATTCATATCATAATCATTAGGCCCCATAAATTGAAATGTAGAAATAGTAATGGCTTTTTCCCTCACAAGATAGGTATTAATGTGTCGTCTGGCTATTCAGTGCTCTCTCATTCTTAGTATTGTAACTTGGATTTATTGGTTTAGGCTTATGTCAACTATGTTTATTGCAAATTTTACCATGTAAATGTTGCAAATTGGGATGTATATTGCAGAGTCAAACATCTAACGAACAAAGTGCGAAGCCTGTACCCGTTAGATGCACGGACTGCTTAATCAATGACATTCCCCCTGGTTTTTAGTATGTATGATTGCATTTTTCTGTAATATTGAGAACATTTATAACTTATCATTGATCAAAGATAAAATATAGTTAGATAGCCAAAATATTGGGAAAAGTTCACATTTGAAACCTGACGAGAAATATAAAATATTTTATCATTTTCTCCATCACAAATGTCACATAAAATTTTACTATTCTATTGAGCCTCTGCACATCATATTCTGTTGTTACTATTTCTGTCAACACTCCAACAACAGTCTTAACAATAAATATAGGCATGCTACAAATTATTTGTTATGATGTAAGAGAATTGCAAGTGAAGATGGTAAAGTTACAAGAAATCCAATATGAATAAAATAATAATTGGCACAATCCATGAAGGGCATTAGGATTACATAACTTTCTGAATGTGAGATTGCAAAATTTATTTGATCATGTTTATTTTTTATTAAAATAGTAATTCTGAAATCGTAAGTGGAATGAAATGCAATATGGATTCATTAATCTAATCTAACAAGGTTGTAACACAGCTGGATACCTGCTGATTTTAAAGAACATTGTTAATGGCTATAACAGGTTATGAAACCAGGACTTAAACTGCTTTTGCTGCTTTGGTTTGATGCCGGTGGATCTCCTATTATGGTGAATCAAAGTGAAATTAAAGGCCGAGATGTAGCTGCTTACTCAGTTTACCACATACCTTTGTCCAAAAAAACCTCCTTAGAAGATTCACAATCCAAACTTCACTAAGATAATTTCCTTGGACATCATTGAAGCTGCAAAATGAACTCCTTGAATTTGTGTAGAGAAAACTACAGGATAAGGCCACTATGATCAAGATTACTTTTGGGAATCAAATTCGCAAATTGTATGGAACTAACTACCTCATGGGAATTGATCCCTACTCCTCTGCACAATATACCTCAACCAATGCAAAGAAAACTAGTAGATCAACAACAGATAGCCCGAGTCACTTGCTAGCTGTAGTGGATAAACTTAAAGTTGGTAGAATGTAGAGGATGATTGTAAAGCGATAAAGGCCATAACTAGTAGATTTTGATGTGTCTTACATAACATGTTATAGATGTGGGATTTTTTCATGGGAATGAAGTGTTAATCAATATGGTCTCAAGGATGTGGTCTAATTGTTAGGTGGAGAAGTTTGGTTCTCACAGGTTTTATGGTCTAATTCTGAACAGGACTATGTATATCTGAAATTTGTTGCAGACACAATTTCTTTAGTTGAAAAATAAAATAATATAACAGATTTGGTGAATTATTATCGTTATTTCTGATTAATGTCCAACCAGAAAGATGAGTTGGAATGCAGTCATATAAATTAATTGAATTCCTATTTCTAAACAAAAGTGAATGAGCATCCAAGTTTAAGCTGTGCCCACAACCCGTTCAAACTCAACAAAATTAATTTAATCCCTATATCTAAACAAAAGTAAAATGAACATCCAAGTTGAATCTGTGCCCACAGCCCGTTCAAAATAAAATAATGAAATGAATGGATTACAACCGTGATCCATTCAATAGCAATGGAGGAACTGATAAATATATAAACTAGAGAGGACATGGTTCATGTTTTGTGAAATAAAGCAGTAAACCAATTCTACTACTAACTATTTGCTGGATCATTCCAGATTGGCATCTACACACAAACATACAAGACAAACTGAAAATTAAAAGGGCGTCGCCATCATTCCTGGTTGAGCTAATTCCTTCCCCATTCACCTCCATGTGCTTGTTTGTCAAATGATCTGGATGTTTGGAGGACCATAATAGGACCACAGATGGCATAAGAAAAAAAAAAGGCAAATCCAATGGAAAATTTAGAAAAGAAACTCTTTAAACATATATTTTAAGTAATTTTCTGCAAGTAAAAGCTACTATAGCCTGGCCCATTGAATACACGTCGCAGACTAGGAGAAAAGAAAAACAAATATGCATTATATAAAAATTTTCTTGTATAAAATAGGTAAGTTGGGTGTTTCTTTAAATCAAGAACAGTATTGACCGCATTTTCTATACTGGTGGAAACGAAGAAAAAAATGAAATATATAGAAGTAGTTTTCCTTTCATAAGCCCAATGAGTTGGTTTCTGTTTTAAATCGAGAAAGGTTTTGGCCAGATTTTCTAAACTGCCTACTGAAAATTCAATCGATTATCTAGATTCTTATCAATAAAATATCAACCCATACAAGTTTTAATTACCTTCCTTAAACTTAAATAAATGAAAATGTGGAAAAAAATATATCATTATTTAAGCATTCCTAGTCTTATTTTTATGAGGTTGATATTTCGAGGAAAGCCTGCAAAGAAACCAAAAATAGCATGAATTAAGAGCTTATAAAAAACCACAAAATAAATAAATAAATATGAAACTCCTGAAATATTTTCATTAGTAGAAGTTCCCCAGAAGGATTTGGAATTGGACCAAGATCACTCACAAACTTGGTTAGAAAACTTGATTTGAATTCTCTATAACACTTGGGAGGAGTAAGTTGAAAAAGTAATTTGAAAATTTAAATTTTCCTGCACATCTCAAACTTACAATGATACGATATGGTGTAACTACCCTAGCTGCGACTACTGCTATCTAAGAGTGGTCTTGAGCTATCAGGCAGTGTGGTTTATAACCTTTATTCTAGTTGTGGCTAATCCTCTGCAGACTCTTTTGTGCATATCAAGAATTGGAGGCTCTTGGAACCAATCTACTATATTATTACCTCGATCCTTTTTTTCAGAATAAAGAGAAATCTATATTTGTTCTCTTTAATTGAAGGCCCTGCGCAAAAATATTGAATTAGAACTTCCTGTGATGATTGAATCTAGTTTATCGGTTTTCTTCACAACAACAGAGGATTTATCCATTGGTCAATCAGCCCAAACAATGTTGTTGGTGCCAAGCTTAAAATAATAATAAGCAATACTTTCTCTACATATTAACAGTGGAGAGAAAGAATATTTCATTTATACTCTATCTGGTCAAAGGATTTTCCTTCATTTCCCTTTGTGATGAACGAGAAGGTATACTGTTGGTAACAATGAAATTTCTAAAAGACCATATCTATAAATAAACCATATGCATAATTCATAATTCTCTCGTGACCATATATAACTATAAAATTAAGATAAATAAGTTTCATGAAAAAATTGAATTAAAATGAATAAAATAATATCCATTTATTGAACATAAGTAAATAATAAATATAACTTAGAATATCAACTGGTTGCCTCCACTCTCTGCATGGCCACAGGCTTGAAATGAAATGTGGCCACAAATAACCACACAATCCTTCCAAATTCAGGCAGTAATGTTCCCATCGATTACATTTGAAATTCAGACACCCAACATAATGAAAATATGACGGAGTTCATTTTTTTTTGTCAGTTTCGTCACAGAAATTTTCCGAGAAAAAGGGGTTTTTTCCACTTAGTTTCTTGTGTAAGGTAGAAATTCTAATATCCCATCTACATCTTATTTAAATATTAATTGGTTTACATCTATTTATTTAAATAGGTTTTATCTGACTCTTAAGCTTTTTATGACCTCTCAAATATCTTCAAAGTACACTGAAAAATCTCACTAGAGGTTTTGGATTTACAAACATGGTCGTGGTGTCTGGGGATTGATTTGAACATGTTGGAATTTCTGAGAATTCCAGAACAATATGGAGAGAATAATGCTCTCCTCTTTAATACAGAGAAATTAAAACAAATTTTTTGCTCACAGGACAGAGTTTCACACTTTGAAAAACTTCTATTCATTAACTTAAAAACAACTGTTCCAATATCTTCCTCTCACAGAGGGATTCACAGAATGACTGTTACAAACATAGTTCAAAAACAAACTCACACTCTGTCTCTCTGTCTAAAACAGAAAACCATACAATGATGTGTATTACAATTTCCGCATTGTTGTGCAATACAAACAAAAACATAACACTGTCTATTCAAATAAAAACGCATTGATGTGAAATAACAATACAATTCATGCCTCTTGAGCTTTTTGTTTTATATGTGTCATAGCACACACAATAACAAAAACTATATTTTTATGTTTTAACATAAAACTAAACTCTATGGACTGCGGTAAACTCTCAGGCCCACAATACAAATAGTGCACATGTTATATTGATTTATGTTAAAACATAACATAATCAATAGTTTAACACTCTAATCTGTCGCACGATCAATAAAACACATTACAATGTAAATCCTTTGCAAACCTTTACAAACTACCGCCAGAGTTGAAAAACTATCAACCAAATTTCATTGGAACATTTCGCGTAACAAAAACTTCCCTGTTGACATCACCTTTTGTGCGCACGATGGATTATCAAATCCAACGCATAAAACATATCACATCTGCCAAATTTTTTTGGGTGTCGACCCTTTTGGACACGCGATGAGAGAATTCATTCGGGCTTATAATCGTATTGGGTTTGAAACTGCATTACAAAATTGGTTCAAACAAAAACTTCCAATTGCAATTGCGATTGCGCTAATTGCATCAGCGAATATGCAATAGACCTTTGGTTTGGGGCGAATGGTGATTAAAATTTTCTATTGCGATTGCGAGATCGCACTAATCACATCACAACATTTCAATGCATATAATAGAACAATGGTGGTAACATATGTGCGATTGCGATCGCATCACATCGAATTTCATCCATATCAACAAGACACTTGACCTTAATACAATTTGCGATTGCGATTCAAAAGAAACTTGTGGGGACCACTTGTCTTCACATAAAACAAAATGACTCTGTTCTTCAATAAAAGGACGAAAGCTCTGTTTTCTTAATAATATGAAATGCTCTATTTTGAATAAAAGGACTGGCTGCGGAATAGAAAAATGAAAGCTCTGTTTCTCAAATTCAAAGGACAGGTGCCGAAAACAAAAAAACAACTCTGTAAACACATGACTATAAGGGTTTCAAATATTGACTGTTCACCGCATTTGGCAAGTGACTCTGTTTCATGGTTCCTCCAAACAGAAATAGAAGGCAGCCAGAGTACAGAGCAGTTGAAAGTAACATTTCAACACCCCCTCAATTTCAACTGCTGGGTTATCAGTCATACCCAGACATTTCCTCAAAAATTCAAAGCTCTTATGTCCCAATGGCTTGGTCAGAATGTCTGCAAACTACTGCTGAGTTCTGCAGTGTTCTAAAACTATTTCTCCATTGTTCACCAATTCCCTGATGTAGTGAAACTTTGTGTCAATGTGTTTCATTTTCTTGTGAAACACAAAATTCTTTGATAATGCAATAGCTGAGATATTCTCATAATAAATCACTGTTCCTTTTTCTTGCTCTTGGCACAAGCTTCTCAACATCCTCCTCATCCAAATTGCTTGACACGCTGCTGCTGTAGCTGCCACATATTCTGCCTCTACTATAGACAATGCTACAATAGGCTGCTTTTTAGAAGCCCATGAAATGGTTCCTGAACCCATGTGAAAAACATAACCGGAAGTACTTTTCCGATCATCTACACTTCCAGCCAAATCACTATCAGTGTATCCAATTAAATCTAAACATTTTGAAGTAGTATATAAATACCAAAGCTTTTAGTACCTTTAACATACCTCAGAATCCTTTTTGATGTCTGCCAATGTGCTTCTTTTGGCCTCTCCATGAATCTGGAAATCAAACTAACAGCATGCATTATATCCGGCCTAGTTGCAGTCAAATACATGAGGTTGCCAACTATGCTCTTGTACAAACTAGGATCAAAATTCTTACTGTTGTCCTCTTTGTTGAGTTTTAATCCCATCACCGTGGGTGTTCTTGCTGCCTTGCAATCCTGCATGTTAAATATTTCCAAAACCTCATTAACATACTTAGATTGTGAGATAAAAATCCCATTTTCATTTTGCTCTACTTCTATTCCTAAGAAGTACTTCAACAAACCCATATTAGTCATTTCAAATTATTCTTTCATGACTTTCTTAAAATTTTCATCAAGGTAATCATCATTACCTGTAAAAATAACATCATCAACATATAACACAACAATTAGCATTTTACCATCTTTTTCTTTAATGTAAAGGGTGGTTTCTCCCTCACATTTTTCAAATCCATTTTCCAGTAGATAGTAATCTATTCTACTATACCACACTCTTGGTGCTTGCTTTAGCCCATAAAGATCTTTCTTCAATTTGCACACTTTGTGCTCTTGGCCTTTCTTTTCATCGCCTAGAGGTTGTTAAACATAAACCTCTTCCATTAACACTCCATTAAGGAATGTTGACTTCACGTCCATTTGGTAAAATTTCCACTTGTTTTGTGTTGCTATGGACAGCACTGCTCTCACGGTTTCCATTCTAGCAACCGGTGCGAAATTTTCCTCATAGTCTCTCCCATGATGCCGCTTATACCCCTTGACAACAAGTCTGGCCTTGTGTCTTTCTATTTTTCCTTCAGCATTACTCTTGGTCTTGTAGACCCATTTAACTCCAATAACTTCTTTACCTTTTGGGAGTTCAACCAAATCCCATGTCTTGTTTCTTTCTATGGCATTAATCTCCTCATCCATAGCTTCTATCCATTTCCTATCTTTAATAGCTTCCTCAAAATGAATAGGGTCATCAACATGAAAATATAAAGCAAAAAAAGAGTTCATACCTTCATTTGCTGCCTCTTGCTCATAAATCTCATTTAAATTTATAAACTTTGTTCCTCTTTCATTTGGTGTATGAGTGCTTGAATAAGCACTCGAGTTTCGTCCTTGTGGTGTGCTTGGAGAATCATTTCATTTCTCCTCAAGGGTGTGCTTTGCGGCCCTTATGTTGGTGCTGCTGTTGGGGGATGCGTTTCAGCCAAGTCATCATCATTTTCATCATGAGACAAACAATGTTTAACATTCACTGTTTTCTCTATGCTTCCATCCCAAGCTTCCTCCTCAATGAACTGAACATATATGCTCACAATAAACTTCTTGGTGGATAGGTTATACAACCTGTAAGCTTTGGATTCCTCAATGTATCCAATGAAAATACATTTCTCCCCCTTGCTGTCCAAATTCTTCCTTAGCTGATCTAGAATGTGTGCATTAGCCACACATCCAAAAACTTTCATGTGGGTGACTCCTTGCTTTGTGCCACTCCATGCCTCTTCCAGAACTTTGTTCATGACTTCTTTTGTTGGGCACCTATTCAAAATGTATGTCGCACAATGTACAGCTTCAGCCCAATAATCATTAGGCAAATGCTTTTCCTTTAACATACTCCTTACCATATCCATGATTGTTCTACTCTTCCTTTCAGCAACTCCATTTTGCTGCGGAGTCTACCTAGTTGTAAACTGCTTATGAATTCTATTTTCTCTACAAAAACGTAGAAATTCTTTGGAGATATACTCACCTCCTCTATCAGTCCTTAGGAATTTGATATGCAGCCCACTTTGTTTCTCTACAAGTGCTTTGAAATTGCAAAATCTTTCAAACACTTCACTTTTGTTTTTCAAAAAGTAAACCCAAGTTTTTCTAGTAAAATCATCAATAAATGTTAGCATATAGTGGCTACTTGCAAGTGATGGAGTTTGCATTGGTCCACATAAATTTGAGTGGACAATCTCTAAGGGTGCTTTTTTCCTTATGCTTTTCCTAGATGGAAAACTTTCTCTGTGTTGTTTCCCCAAGATACAACCTTCACAAAGGCTGTTCGGTTTCTCAATCAATGGCAAACCTCTTACCATTCCTTTTCTATTCAACAATTTAAGACCTCCAAGGTTGAGATGTCCAAATCTCAAGTGCCACAACCAATTCTCATCTTTTGGTTCACTTTGGAAAGCCTCCTGTGTCACTGCTGCCATTTCTTCTCCATTCTTCAAATCTGCCCTCATCGTGAGAGGGAAAATTCTATTCCTTGTCATCTTCACTTTAGTAATACATTTTTTGCTGGGTGGTTTATCCATGATGGTGCATACATCATCCTAAAAGAAAACATTGTACCCCTTTTGAACAATCTGTCCAATACTTAAGAGGTTACATTTCATTCCAGGAACATAATAAACATCTACTATGGATTTCTTTTCTCCTTTCCTTGTTAAGGCATTTACTTCTCCTTTTCCCATAACAGAAACTTTACTATCTGTCCCTAATGTGACTTGTGACTTCACATTCTCATCTAACATAGAAAACATGGCTCTGTTTCCTGTCATATGGTTACTACAACCGAAGTCTAGAAACCATAAGTCTTCACTCTTTTCCTCAACCATATTACAAGCTAAAAACAATTTATCTTGGCTGATATTTTCTCTAGTGAAATTTGCACTAGTTTTATTAGCCATATCATGCTGCTTCTTCCTACATTCATTTTCATAATGCCCATATTTTTTACAATAATGACATTGGACATTGGATTTATCATACCTTTGTACATGGGCATGTTGGTGTGCACCTTGCTAGCTGCTGCCTTTGCCTTGGTTCTGATTTGGATTGTTGCCCCCTCCTTGAGCATTTGCTGACTGTTTCTTCCACCTCTGTTTTGGCTTCTGCCTCTTCCTCTCTTGTTTCCTCTGCCTTGATCGCTTCCTCTTCCAAAGGAAATCTGGGTCTTAAAGGCATGCTCCAGAGATGAGTTTTCATTTCTACCCAATCTCTTCTCATGTGTCATCAGTGATGCATGTAGCTCATCAACTGAAAATTTCTTGAGATCCTTTGTCTCTTCTATGGTGGTGACAATCACATCAAACCTTCATGGTAGGCTCCTCAATAATTTCTCCACAATCCTCCTTTCTTCAAGAGTCTCTCCATGAGGCCTTATCTGTGTGACCATTCCAATCACATGTGTGAAGAATGATTCAATGTTATCTGACTCCTTCATGCGGAGATTCTCAAAGTCTATCCTCAGCAATTGTAGTTTTGTTGTCTTCACTTTCTCCATTCCTTGATAGGTTGTATTGAGAGTTACCCATGCTTATTTGGATCTCTTGGCTACTGCTATCCTTGGAAACACACTCTCATGCACTGCTTGATACAAATAGAAGAGGGCTTTAGAGTCCTTATTCTTATTGCTCTTCAACAAGTCTTTCTCTGCTTGTGTTAAATCATTAAACTCATTTTCATCCACTAGTTCTTCAAAACCATCCTCAACAAGTTCCCATAGGTCTTGGGAAGCAAACAGGGCTCTCATGGTTATTGCCTAGTAATCATAGTTTTTCCCATTAAATTGTGGGAGCTGATTATTACCAATACTCATGCTAGTGCTGGCTCCAGCCATTTTTGCACTCTAACTATGCTTCAAACACTTGACTTTGTTTTTAAAAAATAAACTGACTGTCTTCAACAGTAACACAAAATTCTGACTTGAGAAATACCTTGGATTTTTTTGACTGAGTCTTCACTCTGCTGGAGAAGTTGTTGCAACAATAAATCCTTCCTTCAGCTTCTTTGACACCTTCAAAGAGCCTGGACTAGCTCTGATACCATGTTGGAATTTCTAAGAATTCTAGAACAATATGGAGAGAATAATGCTCTCCTCTTTAACACAGAGAAATTAAAACAAATTTTTTTCTCATAGGACAGAGTTTCACACTTTGAAAAACTTCTATTCATTAACTTAAAAACAACTGTTACAATATCTTCCTCTCACAGAGGAATTTATAGAATGACTGTTGCAAACAAAATTCAAAAACAAACTCACACTTTGTCTCTCTGTCTAAAATAGAAAACCATACACTGCTGTGTATTACAATTTTTGTACTACTGTGCAATACAAACAAAAACATAACACTGTCTATTCAAATAAAAATGCACTGTTGTGCAATAACAATACAATTCATGCCTCTCAGGCTTTTTTCTTTATATGTGTCACAGCACACATAGTAACATAAACTATATTTAAAATAAAACTAAAAACTAAACTCTATGGACTGCGGTAAACTCTCGGGCCCACAATACAAATAGCGCACATGTTATATTGATTTATGTTAAAACATAACATAATCAATAGTTTAAAACTCTACTCCGTCGCGTGATCAATAAAACACATTACAATGTAAATCCTTTGCAAACCTTTACGAACTACCACCGGACTTGAAAACCTATCAACCAAATTTCATTAGAACATTTCGTGTAAAAAAAACTTCCCTGCTGACATCACCTTTTGTGCGCACGATGGATTATCAAATCAAACGCATAAAACATATCGCATCTGCCAAATTGTTTTGGGTGCCGACCCTTTTGGAGGCACGATGAGAGAATTCAATCGGGCTTATAATTGTATCGGGTCCGAAACTGCATTGCAAAATTGGTTCAAACAAAAAATTTTGATTGTGCCAATCGCATCGGCAAATATGCAATAGACCTTTGGTTTGGGGCGGAGGGCGATTAACATTTGCGATTTCGATTGCGCGATCGCGCTAATCGCATCGCAACATTTCAATGCATATAATAAAACAGCGGTGGTAACATATGTGCGATTGCGATTGTGATTTGCGATTGCGATCGCATCGCATCGCATCACATCCATATTAACAAGACACTTGACCTTAATGCAATTTGCGATTGCAATTCAAAAGAAACTTGTGGGGACCACTTGTCTTCACATAAAACAAAATGACTCTGTTCTTCAATAAAAGGATGAAATCTTTTTTTTCTTAATAATATGAAATGCTCTGTTTTGAATAAAAGGACTGGTTGCGAAATAGCAAAATGAAAGCTTTGTTTCTCAAATTCAAAGGACAGGCGCCGAAAAAAAAAACAGCTCTGTAATACAGGACTGTAAGGGTTTCAAATATTGACTGTTCACCGCATTTGGCAAGCGGCTCTGTTTCATGGTTCCTCCAAACAGAAATAGAAGGTGACCAGAGTACAGAGCAGTTGAAAGTAACATTTCAGCACAACAAACCAAGTCACTGAGCATAGAAAGGGTTTTCAGATGATATGTATGGGTGTGCAAAAAATTAAGACTGGTGTCGTCCCTCAACACCCATTGTTACCATCGGGACCATCGAAAGTCCTAATTAGGAGGATATCTCTGGAAAAGTAGAAATAACCCAAACGAAGTAGTGTGCCTACAAATCAACCACAGGTAAAATTTATTGCTAGTAGGTGGCAACACATGTAGTTTTGAATTCTTCACCAATAATGGATGGAGTGAATAAATCCCACAAGGTAAGGCTTGGTATCATTGCTCTATGGAAAGATCCGTAAATTTCCATATTGTGATCAAGATGATTGCCAATGCTTGAAAAAATGTTGGAATGAGAAGGATAGTCGAATGCCAGAATGAGAGGATTTCATGAAATTTGTGAGTACCAAGTGTTAGATACTTGTCACAGTGCTTAACAAAACGTTTTCATATCAATTGTTTGAAGAAATTAATGTTAAGAAAATTTTTTATGCACATCCTAATCACACTTCAAGTTTCAGATTAAGATAATAATTCTTATTGTAAAATTGTTATGTATATGGGTTAATTATAACATCTTTGTGATCGATTTGAAACAGAAATTGGAATATTACTTATGTATTTTTTATGAGGGTAAACAAATAAAAGATATATTAGAGGATTTTTACAATAATATTGTCTTTTTCGGGGATTAATTTTTCTTTTTAGGGACCCTTGGGAATAGTTCAACACACAAGGTTTTAGCGAGGTATCAAACCATTGGCACCACCATCATCTGATGTGCATCTCGTAGAAAATAAATATTCATATTTCCCATTAAACCATAAATCCTATTATAAATTTTATTTGATTCATGACAAGTTCACTAAGGATTTGTAAGCTCATTTGGCTCAAGCGAACAAAATTGAAAAATATATATGTGTGTTTTATTGGGCTGACTAGAAATACCTTCCACTTCATCAATAACTATGAAAAAACCCTTGTCCAATTAAGTGAACCCTCATCCCATTATGGAACAAAGAAAGATCTATAGAGAATTTGCGACTGCAACATGTGACCGTAGGCATAGTCCAAATGTCGTGAGAAGTATCTGTAGTATCGTTGGAGCATCCTTTTATGAGAATCACTACTGTGATAGCTTTGAACCAGTCGAACTTTAAAATTATAGAAACCTAAATCTCAGTCTCCTAAGTCTACCAGTGTCTAGAACCTTGCATATCATACAATACCAGAGTTTCATATATGTTGTCACTGCGAAAACGACCCTCCAAAAGTTTTTTCCTTAGTCAATTTTGGAGCCTACATGAATTATAGTTTCAAACTATCTTGTGTTGTCTTGTTATTTGTTCATGTTTTTCTAAGTTTCTACCATCCTTGCAACACTCCTAAGTGTCGCTTTTACTCTTAGGTCAAAGTTTCCTAAGTGTCATATTCTTATCTTTGGAAGCGGTGGTGTCATCTTTCTTAAGACAGGAAATTCACTAGCTTTCTTTGACTTAGTGACTAGTGTTCTTCACTTAACATGCATATCACACAAAATCATGAAAGCACAACTTTTTCTCTTAGAGAAAGCACACTTTCTAAACTTAGCAGTCACAAAAGACCTGTTGGGGGAAACTGCACCCTCCTAAGCATGAGCACACTTCTAGCTCTTAGTGGAGTGCATTTTCTTCCCTCAATGGAGCGCACTTTTTTTCCACAGGGAAAGCGCACTCCTTGATAACAGTGATTGCACCCTCTTTGTGTTCAACTGTAGCACACTCCTTATCCTCAGAGAATGCACCTCTTGTTTCTCATGCATGCAACCTTCCTTCTTTGCATGATAAGTGCACTCCTAGAAAATAGGAGGCCTCTCCACTTAGCTTAACTAACTCACCATCAATTTACAAGTGGCGATCATGCATGAACTTGCTTTGCATGTGAATTATTTTATAAATTTCCCAACTCATTATTCATTCTCACTATCCCTTTTCACTCTAGGCAGAGCACACTTTCTCACCAAAAGGATATTTTATTTAATCTTAGTCTCAAGCATGTGGATTATAGGTAAGTTTTGCAACATGTCACTTTTAGTGGCGCTTTTGTTTTCCTTAGTGACGTTTCAATCTATTTTCGCATAAGAAGTCTAATTTTCATCCATACATTCTATTACATGTGTTGTATTTTCCTCACAAGTGGCATTTCTAGCGACTCTCTGGATTTGATGAACTTTCACCTTCCATTCATGATTGCAATAGAAAATATAAACACTTGCACCCTTCTCTTTCGTCGTTAATGTGTTCTTAACTTTATGTTGACCTTCAATTATCCATTTTGATCCGAAATTTGAGCAGAGCATACTTCACGAAAATAAAGATCCTATGTTCATCAAAACTACACCCAACAAGAAGGAAACCTCTTCAAGAGTGCACAAGGCACTTTCAAGCAATGGTGATGCCTCCTTGTCCACTGTCATTGTGCCTTGCACCCTTACTAGATCTCCTTGGCACATTGCACAATCTCAAGCATTAGTGTGCGCCTCCTTGTTCACTGTTACTGTGCCCTGCGCCCAAGCATCCTCACTCTCTCTCTCTCTCTCCAAGAGCACATAACACAATCTTAAGCCTTAGTTAGGCCTTGTTTTCTCACTATTTTCCCAACATATTCCCTCTCTCTTTTCCTTGGCATAGTTCACACTCTTAGTGGCTAGTCAAGCCACCCTATCTCTCTTTTTATAGGCTTGTTCTTCTAGCTTTCCCAGTTTTTCTCTTAATCAATATATTTTGAATAGTGTGCATGTGATAGTTAGGGTATTTATTGAAACTAATTTTTGTTCGCTATGAGTGATTTTTCATTTATAAATGTTACAAATATAGAATAGATCACTCTCTCATCATCTGCTAAAACAATGCCTCTTACCATCCATCAAGCTACATCAAAATAAATTTTAGAAGCTAGTACTGAGGAGGTAGTGGAAATTAGTAAGCCAGTTTCCCCGATTCTTTCAGATACACAATGCTTCATTGATAAATATTTGAAGTTCTCATTGAAGGACATCAAATATGCATTCATGTAAAAGCAATTCCTAGAGAACTTGGAAGAAAGGTAAGTGTACATAAATATCAAGAGGTCCAGGATGCACAGAGTTTCATGCACAGTCCTAGTGATGCCTTGCGCATAATCTATCAAATGGATCTTATTACACATGGATAGAAAGAATCTGATCCTTAGCAGTGAAAGAAGGAATGATATTGCTACTTACCATCCACATGAAATACATTATTACTACAAGATGGTAATCCCCAAGTAGTATGTAAACACAATTTTATGCAACTTGGGAAAATCTCAATACCAAGGAAGTTAAAAAATCCTGGTGCTAAGAGCCGCAAATTTTCGCTAGAGATGAAGTGCAGTTTACCAAACCAAGTATTTGAGAAAGATTTATCAGTATTTCATCACAATGTGTTGCAGACTACATGGACACATAATACTTTGAGGAGAGTTGGATTTACTTGCTCAACCTGGTTGTCTCAAGATTAAAAGTCTTCAACTGGACTGATATCCTCTCTCATGAGTTGCAACTTCACATACAATAGGATAAGACAACATTACAATCCAAACAAGCACAAAAGTTCTACATGTTCACTTATCTGTTGGATGGTATCTAAACATGTTATGAGTTCACTAGGATGAAGTGGAACTCGACCCCTCAAGAGAAGTTACTTTTCTACTTCCATTGCAGGCTATTATTAGAATCCATTTTTTGAGGAGTTTATGGTAAGTTGGCAGAGCATTTCTTTGTAGTTTTCTATAAGATGATCTTCGAGAAAAAACCTACCTGCATGAAATATCAGGTGAAGGAAGCACTTTATGAGATTAAAGATTAGTTTTCTTCACCACAGGGAATTTACATCATATGTTTAAGGTGTCAGAAAACCCCTCACCTTATGCCTATGTATGTGACCAATAAGGTGGTCCTGTAGGAGGTATCCTATCAGTTAAGCAATTGATTATCTACACAACTCTAGAGGAGGAAGAAGGCTCCTTGGCCCGCTTTTCCTTTACAGATTGGAATTTATGAGCTCAAGAGTATCAAGGAGGCTAATGCTGAGATTGAAGAGCTTAACCTCCATTTTTGAACGATGATTTAAATTCATAGATATGATCCTAGAAAATTTTGCAGACAACATTGTGACAAGATACAATAAAACTTATTGTATTGACCTATAATTGTAATAGAAGATGGAAAATTAAGAATTGGTATAATGCATTGAGAAAAAATAAGGCAGGAGATGAGGCATGTCCCTCTTAGGTTCCATGGGTACAAGATATACATATGAAGGATCTCCGATAGAAATAAATATCCCAAGAAGACACTACAACACCGAAAAAGAGGCTAAATCATGATCCAATGGAAAACAATAGTAGAAAGTTCAAAGCTAATTCAATGTGAAAGTTTATAATTGAGGCATAGAAACAAAGGAAATTGAAGGAGGAGGAGAAGAGAAAGCTAGAAATAGAAAAATATCTAGAATAGCACAAAGAGAGGAACAACACTTACAAAAAGAGGAAGAAGAAAAGAAGGAAGATGCCTTTCTATGATAGAAATCATAAGAGGAAAACAAATAATAGATGAAGAGGAAAAATAAAAGTGGTTACAGGTAGAATAAATTAGGAAAAAACAGGGGGAATAAACTGCATGGATGATGGAGGAAGAACATACGGCTCATGAAATGGTAGCAGAGTTGGAGGAGGAGGATGTCATTGAACCAATTTCAGATAAACCCAAACCTCAGTAAAAAACTCCCCTCACTAGTAGCCATGTCCCATTCAATGAAATGGGAATTGTTCCTCCACTCGATGACATGGTTATGGGTGTGTATATTTTTACCTTCGATCAAATAAAGAAGAGGATTGTATAAGAAATGCGAAGGTACTTTCTGAATGATCCTATTCATCTAGTCTCCATATCCACATAGAAGGTGATAACATCTAATACCAGGACAAATCCAGAGGATTCATGGTGTTGAATGTGGCTTTTGTGACAACAACGCAATATAATACAAGGTATATTATGAGTGAGAATGCACGATTGTGAAAGGAGCTAGCTTCCACAAATAAAAAAGTTGATCATCTTGCCGCAGAGAATCAAGGGTTGTATTATACTACTCTCAACACAATGGAGCTATGGTCAACTATAATTGAATAATTAAAGCCTATGTAGGACACACTAAAGCAACTATACAAGGAGATGATTCTCTTGCATGAGGTGGTGGCACCCCTGATCCAAATTCAGAAGAAATATCAAGATATCCTGAAGCTTCTAAAGGTTACAAGTAGAGTTGTATATTTGATGCAGGATTGGGGCATCAAGTATCCTAATGTTATTGATAATTTGGTAAAGGAATACAGGATAGAAAGTGAGGTGGATAGACCATATGTAAGACTCCATACTCAAAACTACACCCATCGTGGTGAACAAGCAACCAACACGATAATTGTGTACGTTCGAATGCATAGTTGTTTAGAATCGCTAGCACAAAAACATAAATGCTTTCTATGGGTTCACTTGGATAAATAATAGGCAAGGATGCAATTATGTGGGAGATAAAGGAGTTTATAGAATAAACCAAGCAAGAAACAAATTAATAAGGCTTGGGTATCACTAAGAACATTATTCTATAGTATGCAATTGAGCCAACTAAATTTCACATGAAATTATTCTGGTTGTGGAATAACATACAATCAAGCTCCAAATCCATATTATCATATTATTTGGAGGTGAAGATGTGATATGTTGCAAAGATGTAAATCAAAGTTAAATTTATTGCAAAATATTTCAGAGTATGACACTCCTACATCACAAATAAACTCCATGTTCAAGATACTAATTTTTCCTTTTCCCCATGAGGAGTTTTTTATTATTATATTTTTGTGTTATATAGCCACCATTTTGATGTAATTTTTCTTTCATGAATAATAAGTCCAAATGTAAAAGAAGTCCAAGAGACACATGTGGAATTTGAAGAGTCACATATAATTCCATAGGTTCTAGAAGTCAAAGAGTCATGAGGGAGCTCAAAGTTCATTAGCATTTTTTATAAATAATCCCTCATAACTAAAGCAAAGGGCTTCAAATTTTAGAGATCTGGCCTTGGCTTATCTTGTGGTGGATTAGAGAGAAGATCATTCTTTTGGAGAAGCAAGTTGTAGATTCATGTTCCACTATTGGAGCTAGTGTTTCATCAATGTAATATTGTACTTGGATTTTTCATTAATCATCTGAAGCTCTCAGACTCGACACTCTTTCATTAATGTATAATAAATATTGTAATACTAATTTTTAGATGTTTGCAGTATATTTTTATGTTTTTCATACTAAATATAGTGAACTATTTCATTGCTTTAGCTTTGAATATTGTTGAATGGGCATTATGGAATTCATATGATCATTGTTATCTTGTGAACTAATTTACATGTTAATCAATGAATCCTCTAAATTTCTTTGTGTGTCTCTTATAGGATGGTAATAATACTTTTCTATTAGAGACTTGTCTCTTATCCCTCTTTCATGGAATATCCTTTTATACCTTACATTTGATGCCTCACAAAGCTTACATACTTCCTACCCCAAAGTTATGTGCATGATCTCTTGTGCATGTTTTGTAGCCAAGGATTTCCTTTAAAATCACTTGCAATGGTGGTCGAATCTTGTATGTGGATGGGGTTCCTACACCAAAAGGTGTGAGGTCTAATTGATACTTCACATTAGGAAGAACCCATGTATTTTGGCAGCATCCAACACCGTCAACATCCTGACACTAGAAGGAGGGTTACCTGGCAAGATAAAATTGTAAATTTTGTTCGAATCTCTTATCTTAAATGGATACATCCCGAGTCATAATCCCAAGGTGCTTTTCAAAATATTTGGATATTTCAATACCCATGAATTGTTTCTATAACTTGCCACACTTTAAGTTTGATGGGAAGGGTCCAACAATAGTTATTGATTATGTGGTTTCATTTTTTTTATTTTTCTTTTCAGGCAGAGTTTATTCTAAAGATAATATTGCTAAGTATCTTATCCTCACATTGGATGGTTGTGCTAAGCAATGGTGTTATTCTTTACCTGCTACATTTATCCATTCTTTCAAACAGCTGGTTAATCATCTTTGTCATGCTTTTGACAAGTATGATTATAAATATGTTTGTAATAGAATTGATCAACTTATTATGGAATCAAATGAATATTTAGAATAGTCCGCCAATCAATTTATTTGCATTTGTTATGAGTTTCCCGATGAAGAGGTGGATTGGTAATCGTTCGATGATAATTTTTTATTATTGGTTAGGATTTCAAGGAAGTCTTTTCAATGAGATCTATCAGATGGTCCTTTCCCAGAAGAATCCTAACCTTCAAAGGAGGAATCTACAATTCATTTTATTCCTCATCCTCCCCCTTTTCCTGTACCGTGTGTTGTTCCTATTCAAATAAATAAATATGAATATCAAATCCATGAATTTGATTCAACGACTCTTCCTAATATTGATGAATACATTGATGAGGAATTAATTTTCCTCCCTTCTCTTTCTCAAGATGATGTTCCCCCCTATTCTATCAATCATTCATCTCATAGAATTTTTAATTAACCTGTCAACCTTGAATCCTTTAATCATGTTGAACCCTTGGACAAACAATATCCTGATCATCCTGTCCCTACCGAATTGCACAATGATGTTTGTTCTGGTTTTATGGATGAATATTTTTTTTCAGAGGAGGACTTAGATTTGCATTACTTTCAATCGAAGTCATATATAATCACTAGTGAGTTTCTTTTAGATATATCTACCCCCATCCCTCATATCTTGTGTCAGGATATTAATAGTGAATAAGTAAATATTACAAAAAGGGAATGAAGGTTTTCAAGAATATCATATGTTATTCATCGATGATTTCTGTCAATGTCTTGTTGATCTTCATGATGAGAATTGATCATTCCATGAATCAGGAAACTTTGATTTGGTTTCTTTTGTTAATTCAAATGTTTGAAGTTATGAAAATTTCGTTTGGTATCTTTTGCCTTACTTCCACTTTCTTTAGCTTCAAAGGTGAATTCTATGAACATAATTGCAAAGTTGCTATGGGCTCTCCCCTCTCTCCCATTGTTTCCAACCTATTCATGGAGGATTTTGAATCTAAAGCTTTAGCTTCTGCTCAATTTCAGCCAAAAAGATGGAAAATTTTTGTAGATTACACCTTCATCCTATGGCCCCATGGTCGTGATAAACTGGATTTTTTTTAGCATCTCAATAATCAATCCAGATCCATCAAATTCACCATGAAAACTAAAGTTGACAATAGCTTTCCCTTCCTTAAGGTTCTAGTCTCAAAATAAGATTATGGTTCTTTCTCTCACCAAGTATTTCGTATGAAAACTCACATTGTTCAATATTTGCATGTGAATTCCCATCACTTTCCAGCCCATAATCTAGGTGTTCTCAACACATTGGCCACTCAGGCTTTGAGGGTTTCTGATAAAATCCATTTGGTTAATGAGAAAACCCATATCCTTAATGTTTTTGAATTGAATGACTATGATAGATACCAGGGTATTAGAGTGTTTTTAAAAACTAGCATAGGTCCTAAGAATAAGAAAGAGTCTCGTGAAGTGAACTCTAATGTCCAACTTCCCTTTATCCAAGGGACTTCTGATAAGATTTCTCAGATTCTTAGGAGGTACATCGTTTCTTCTACTTTTAGACCTTTGAAAACCATTAGTGGCTCCCAAAAATCAGTCAAAGACGACGTGGAGCCTAAAAAATTAAATGGTGTTTATTTGATTCCTTGTTCTTGTGGGACCCCCTACATTGGTGAAACATGTCGGTCCATAAATCATAGGATTCAAGAGCAAGCGACTAACCTAAGACACTGCATGAATCACTCCTTTTCTTTAGTTGAACATGCTATAAATACTTGACAACACATATGTCTATAGGATTTGTAGGTCCTTGGTAGGTTGATCATTTCCATCACCGTAAATTAAGGGAAGCCATTGAAATCGAGAAAAGGTCTAATACGCTAAACAAGGATGATGGATGGAAGATCAGAAGCTCATGGATTTCATCCCTATATTCCTAGGTTTCTATTTATTTATTTAAATTTATTATTATTATTTTATTAATTATTTTATTGATTTTTTTTAGTTTAAATTATTTTCATATTTTATATTTTCTTATTTATATAATAATTTGCATTATAATAAATCATATAGTTTCTTTATCATTTTGAAAAATATTTTTTATTTATATAATAATTTTCATTATAATAAATAATAGTTTTTTTTATGATTTTGAATTGCACAGGCACCTAACTCTTAGATTTTTCTTTTATAACTTTTGATATTTTTGAGGTTGTTTCTAACTAATTTATTTATTATTTGATTTAGAAAAAATAATAATAATAATATAAACTTTTTTTTGGTTGTTTCCCTTTTAATCTTATGGTTTATTATATAATGTTTCAATTTATTTTATTATTATTTGATTTCATAGTTGTTTGGAATTTACCGTTCCATCTGTACTATAACCATGTGGTATGTTGATCTCATTTTTCATTCTTTTCTTGATGATGAACCTCAGTAGGGGTTTGAAACACATTGATCTAAAAACGCATGTGATCTATCCATAAGAGCTTTGCTTGACCATTACAATGTTTGAAACACATTGCAATGTGATGAATAATATTCGTTATCATAGTGTGACAAAAAATAATATTAATGACATTGCAATGCGGCGAACAATTTTACAATGTTATGAATAATCAACATTGTCACACTATGATCAATCATCATAACATGACCAATAATCAATATAATCACACTGTGCCAAACAACATATCACATATGCTAATGGCTAGACATTGTACTACGGGTGACTATGGTTTATATTCATTAACATTGTCATAATTGTCAAGCATGTTCAAACATGGTCAATTGTAGTCAACATGGTCAAACATGGACACAAATTCTCAATTTCACTATGGTAAACCATGGTCACAATTATTAACCATTGTGACATGGTTAATCATAGTAAACATCATCACACCATCAACATAGTCTTCCATAGTCATCACTTTCAATACAATAAACCATAATCAACATATCCAACATAAAAAACATGATCAACCATAATCAACCATACTCAATATACTCAGACTTAGTGAACCATGTTCAACCATGATTTAAAAAACTTAGCAATAGTCAAGCATGATCACCATAATCCACCCACGATGATCATCCACGGACATCCATGGTCAACCAATTTATTAAGCGTAATAAACATGGTCAATCATGTTCATCTCCTGTTAGACATTTCCAACCATGATCAACCATGTTCATCCATTGTCAACCATACTTGACCATAGTCAACCATGCTCTTACAAGCTCATCTATGGTCAAAGAAGGCAACCATAACCAAACATGGACAAGAAGTTCAACCATAATAAACCAACTCAACAATGGGCAACCATGGTTAACATGATCATTAGTGGTCAGCTATTTATGGTGAACCATCTATAGTTATCAAGACCATTATTAAGAATGGTTTGACCATATTTAACCTTAGTTGGCCATGGTTTCCTATTTGTCTATGGTGTGAGATTGTTGAGTAACTTTGGTTAAGTTTGACTGTTGTTGATTATGGATGACCATGTTTGATGATGGTTAAGGTTGATAAGGTTGATTAAGTTTGACCATTTTTGAATATGGATGACTTTGTTTGATGATGCTTGAGTAAGGTTAATGAAGGTTTGACAATATTTGACCTTAGTTTACCATAGTTTACCATAGTTTATCAATAGAAAAGGTGATTTAATGACCATGACCCAACCAATTAAGCTAAGCCTTTTGACTTAATTATAATTATTATAATTATTATAATATTTAATTATATTTTATCATGTATATTTTATTATTTTACTTTTATATAATTGGACCAAATTAAAATATTTTATTATTAATTATAAATAATAATTTTGATTTATTTTAATTTTTTAATTTAATTTAATTTTATGTAAAGAAAATGTTCGACAAAGACATTCCACCTTCTCTACTCAGTTAAAAAGATAGCTTAGCAAATATAAACAAGTTAATGGAACTCCAATATATAACCCATACATACATACATACCATAACATAACATAGGAGTGAAGTGAAAATTATTGATTCTGAAATATCATAGAAATCAACCAACTATGCTTTTACGCTCTCAAAATGACTGGTTCAGTGGAATATTATACATAGCCACAATCCTCTTTCCTTTCTAGAATTTGATCTCTATACTTATGATCAAAAGTTTTTTTGGTTTTCATCGTAGGTGAGAGGCCCAGAAGGAACACAACTGCATTATGGGTGACCTCGAGAGCCTCGAGATTCATTATATCTTTGACTCTTCAATCGAAACATAGAATGATATTTTAGTTGAGATCCATTTATAAGAATCTGAGACAAATCGAATTCTGATTGATCTGCTAGATTGCAAGCCATAAGCTTATAATCCGCATACAATTTTCGTCGACCCTTTACATTTCAGTCAGTCCCAACTTAAAGGCTATGAATAAAAATAAAAGCATCTCCTTCACAAAATATTTCCTTATAGAGTCCACAATTTCAAGTAAATGATTGACAACATGATAGACAATCTTAGTAGGATTCGACAATGGTATCCCATCCCCGATTCTTTTCATGAAAAGCGATGTTGGGTTTGGTGATGGCTCTAGATGGCATATTCCTTTTGCAATTCTTGAGGTATAGGTTTCCTTTTTAGTGTCAATTTCTACACTGTATATTCATGTCCATTAGTTTAATTAATCAATAGACCCATAATAGATCGATCGATCAAATTAGTTAAGATAGGTCAACTAAATTATCAGCAAAGTTCCCACCCGAGTTAAAATGGATGGAATAAATTTATAATATATATTTTTTTCTGATAGTTTTAGATATATCAACTACCTTATTTGTAGTTATTCAATTGAAAATATGGTACCTAAAGGTACTGTGATTTTTTTTTCTAGTTTTTAAAATTCAGGGAGATCTCCCCCATGTCGGACCTCCAAAAATTTCTCAGATGGGCGTAGATCTAGCGATTCGCACCTCTGGACGTTTTTTCAAATCTTGAAAATAATGTAACTCGCGAATTTCAAGTACAATGACAAGGATTAACATTTCAGCAAGTTCAGCAAGACATTATGAAGTTGCAAAATCAAATGCCCCTCTTTGTCTTGAGGATGATCCTCCAATGGGAGATATAAGCATATAAATCTATGTAGCAAAGGATGCTTCAGCAGAAAGAAGGTAAAGAAAATGACAAGATGCTTGAAGACATGATTCATCAAGCCCGAACAGGTAAAAATATGAAACTTGAATCATTGGTAAGAAGAGACTGACACGTTTGCTTGATCATCTTCAGAGGGTACATTTGGATACAGAAATATACAACGTTTTGTTTTGTGCCAACCATAGTTACCGAGTCCAGATCTAGTATTTTCCCAGAACATTAGTAAATTTTCAGATTTAAAAGGGAATAGTCTAACTAGGTGGAGGAATTTCCATTCTTTCATCACTGGTCAGAAAGCCTTCCAGCTCTAGCTAACCATTCCTCAAATATTTGATGCATTGCGTGCTATCAGAATCTGAAAACATAACCACCCAATCCTCGGATTTGACTCCCTCTCTGTCCAGGTAGTTAATGCGAGGCGGGTGGGTGAATGATTCTAATTCGATTCACTCCCAAATAAAAACTTCATGCCTTCCTCGCTTGCTCCTCTTCTACTCATTGATCCCCTATTCCCCCTGTAAAACCATCAGACTACTCTGGTGCTCGACCGCAAAATGTCGCTCAACAACACAACTATCCCAGTAAGTAACGCCACATCAAATTCGCCTGAATTAATGATAGATATGTTTAAGAAATTTTGTATCACAAACCAATTAGAAAAAAGAATGTCAAGCATATCGCATTCCTGCTCGAATTTAGGATGCTCGAACTTCAGAGTGTGTCAACAGTAGTAATATCAAAAAGCCTTTTGAAAATTAGATGAGTCACTATAGGCTTGCAATACTATCATTGCCTTATGTATGTCTAAAATATTAATGCCATAATGTAACATTGCAATGTTGCTACCTATTTTAGATTGGAAATATACCATATAATGATACATTTCCACCAATTTTTTATTCAACACCAACCATCGCATGTATCCTTTCTCTTCTCTTCCTACAATAATGAAATTTTTGGAAATCACACCCCATTTTGTTGTGGCTCCCCCTGCCATTACGAGAAGCTCATATTGTGATATCTCAACAAAACTTCTCTGAGAAGGTTGAGGATGATACCAACAATATTTTCTTCATCCAGTTTCAAGTTTAAATAAAAGTGTCACCAAAAACTCCCCCTTTCAAAAGTTAGCATGCCTCTTGGAATCTCTAAAAGTTCACTTTAAGTCTGGGGTACTAAATACAGTGCAATAGTGATAAGCATTCAAACATTAAAATCACAAACAAGATTGTTATCAATGCTTCTTATATCTTCTTTCTTGTTATTTAGGCTTTAAAATTTTAGGATGCTATCTATAGAGGACATATTCTAGCCGTCAAAATGTAGTAAAATTTCCAGAATACACCTATCATAATTTAATATTGGAGGCATGTGTCCAGTGTGCCACCAAAATTTTCTTTCTTTGTAATTTAAAGAACACTTTTCTTAGAGAACCAACAGAAGCATAAGTGAAGATTTCTATAAGATAACTTCATAATTCCATAGAAGCCAACTCTAATACTTTCAGTTTAGAAGAAATATTTCCCAATGATGCCCCTTTTGCACTGCTAACCTCATATCTCTTCAAAAGTTGTAATAGTCACATGAATTTCTTTGGTTTTCACATTCACTGGTGTTTCCTCTATCTGGATACGAGTTTATGAAACACTAAATTCCTAAAACTCTTTTGTATATATAAGAAATTTGTATCTGATGTAGTGAAGAGTTTATAATTAATTCTCAAGGTAAAAATCCTTACCTGATAATGCAAGTAGCATACCATAACCACTAACATTCAATATGGGTCCAATTGGGGTGTAGATGCAGGTGCGACTAATAGGAAAAGTTAACATGTTTTAAAATTATGGCAGGTTAATTTAATAAAAACAAGACGTTTTCATTAGAAAGGGACTTGGCTCCAATGGTTGTCATTAAAATACAAACATATAAAATAAGGCCATAACATACAACCAAAAATCCAAGTTTAAAATATAAAAAATAATGCATGCTAAATTGAAAGAAATTTTCAATAAGTTGGTGCATGGAGGAACCCCTCTTGCACTTGGATTTCTTCAGCCATATTGATCTTGATCCTCTCTATGTTGGGGTGGTATGCAATATATTCTTCTATGGCCTCCAAGTTCCTCTCCTCATTGACAATGAAAGTCCTAGGTGGGGAGAAGTGCAGTGAGGGCCCTTTCAAGGGATATGAAAAAAACATGATATACAAGTTATTAAACACATGAATTTCTAGTGTTAGATATGAGTGTCTTATGCTTGCATGTAATCTCTCAAGCTTTTTTCCATTACCCTTTGAACACAAATTTGGATGGAAATCTCAAAGACATTTGTCTCACTTCTATGCCTCCATGAGCATATTTTACTTCCACATGTTTTCCTAATATCGATTTTTTCACATATACTTGAGCCTCTGTAATTCCATACTCACAATGTCTCATTTAGATTTTAAGTTCTACTAATTGCAACTGCACATGAAATTTCTACATTGTGACATTGGACTGCTCACATTGGATGATGCCCAAGGCCACATACAATGCCCTTTAATCGATGACCCACTCCACTAATTAGAAGCATCCTTCCCGACCTAAACCCTCTAGACTCTTAATGGATAGAGAATTGCAATGTAAAACAAAAATAAGAGAACTTCTAAAGACAAAAGACAATTGAGCCATGAAGCAGAAAGAAGAGAAACCATAAAGGCCAATTAATCCCACACGAAACCAAGAAGTTGAAAACCCTCTTTCCATATTCCATATATTTCTCTTCATTGGTTCCTTGGTATGATGGGAATGGGTGCAAAGGAGGTGGCCATAATACCCTACCCTTTCAACCTTGCAAAGGAAACCACATGTACCCAACAACCATTAACAATTTAATGATAATTAAAAGCATGGGAATTGGGGTTGTGGGCCGCGCCCGCACCCCCCCTCCCCCTCCCCCCCCTACATTTTATTTTAAGTAATACTTCATCTAATTGTATTTCAATATTGCAAGGATTATCTACATCTCCATTGTGATCCCACAACACCTAGAAGGAGGAAATGGACTCACAACTACTTAGCTAAATCCAAAGAGTCTCCAAACCGATTGCTTTAAACCAATAGATTGGGGAATGGAAATATTAAGGAGGAATTTAATTATGATTGAGGAATCTTTGATGGTTGTTGCTTCCTAGTAGCATCTAGACATATCATAATATCTAGCTGAATTGGGGCTCAAAGAATAAGAAATATAATTTATGGTGAGATATGATCTGATGAATCTCTACCTTATTACTGAATTAGAGCACACAAGTTCCAGACTGCAAATTATATTCATGCATTAAGATTTATAAGGAAAGAGAAGTGTAATTCAATTTATGTTGTAATAAATAGAAATTCATTGGATAAATCTCCATTTCTCATCCATGAAAACTGAAAATATGTAGATAGCCTCAAGCTAATAATCCCAAATATGGCGTAGAGCATATTATATAGTCTAATTTGGTTTGTTTAAGAATCTAGTTCGGTTATGAATATTACATGGGAGAATGGATTCACTTAAATCCAAAATACGTTGTTGCCCATGAAAAGTTCTAAACCCAATTCGATCCTCCAATTATATTTAGGATTTTTTTTAGAAACTAGGATGAAGATGAAATCCTTACATCTCATATAACCATCCTTAGTTGATGCATTTCCTAATAGTGTTTCTATGGACACATATTGTAGGGAAACTATGATTCTGCCCAAGAAACCTATATTATTACATTAAATTCAACTCAATTCATTTGAAAACCTATCGATACTGCTAGCTTAACTAGAAATTCTACTACGCATACTACTAGAAATTACAAACAACACAAAGTAAACACACTCAAAGAACCTGAGTTTCAAATCTGCAACTCTATTTATTCATAAACTAAAAATAAAATAAACTCCTACAATATCAAAATAATAACAGTCACATTCTTTAAATGGTCCACCCTCTACCTCATGTATTGACTATAGGAGAATGGATAGTACATTGAATCTAGACACATGCACAAAGGCACCTCCTCTACTAATTCAAACTCTACTTTACTAGTGCACCTCCCTGCATGGATATAAAAGTAAAAAAGGAGTGTGCCTCAACTAGGGAACATGCTAGGCATGCGAGCCTACTATCTCATTGATATATTCGACTACTCCGACAACCTTCATGCAACCACAACCTTGGGATCAATTCTCAATTTACTCACTGTGCGTGCAAAAATACATTTGAATTTCTAAAACTGGAAATAACATCTTAATGGAACTAAATTTGAAAATAAAATGTAACTGAAAGAAGACAAAACCACTGGGTATAAAACCAGGACATTTTTTTCTCAAACTAGAGAAGGAAGTAATAAAATAAAATTGCTTAACTAGAAGTTAGAAGTTAGAACTGTTGAAAACTAGAAGTATCTTGAGGATAGTGTTAGCAGTCCGCCAGATTCCCAAGGGTGAAGAAGGAATCCCAATAGAGGTAACCATAGACCAAGCTTTTGACTTGATAGCTAGCCCTATCAAGTTGGAGAGGTCTTTCCCCAAAAGGGTCACAACCAGGAGGGCTGGAGAAATTAGGGTTTTTAGGCTAGATATTGAGTGTAGGGGGTTGTTTTTATTTGATTTTGGTTGGGATCAATGAATGAAAAAAATTAGGTCAAGGAAAACTAGGTTAGGGAAAAGGAGATAGGGTTGCTGGGATCAATGGGGCAAGGTAGGCACAAGGATTATCACTTGAAGAGGATTTTGATGGAATGGTGTTGAAGCTAAAAGAAAGATAAGAAAAGCATAGGAGATGTATTTTTCTTAGACAGATGAAAGTGGACAAACTATGATCAATTACCCAAAATAGAGCATGTGCAATCATGTATTCTGATTATCTAACTTGTAAGAGATCATAACATATAAATGAAGTGAAGATGAATACAATAAATTATAACATATGATACTGAAGAAAATATAATGATAGACATCAATACCACAAGTATCCCATAAAATAGCTGCAACTCCTCTTTATTAGCTAGCCAAACTGAGTACAAAAGTTTCCTTGATCAACTAGAAAACATACAAACCAATTCCAACCCTTCACTAGTGTGAAGAAAGGGGAGAAATAGACATAAAAACATCATTCACTCATCCTTAGGGGTTGAATCTATGAGGGGAGGAAGAGATCCACTAATTGCTGAACTAGAAACTGAAGTGTAGGATGGTCCAAGTGACTCACTCCTCATTACATTCAACTAATTCATTATGACTCATTAATGACTTTTACTTGATGAATCTACCCTAGGTAAGTAATATCAAACATAATTACATTTTACCATCATTAATTATGAGTAGAAACATAATTTCTTGAGGCAAAGTGAAAATTTCAGAGAAAATTTGAAAAATTCAGCAAATTGGACATTTGCGCCCTCCACTATGCATTGGCACCCTCCACTAGTCATTTGTGCCCTCTGTGTTCAGGGCCATTTTTGGAGGCCTTCTCGGTGTCCAAATTAGGCCCAAGATGGCTTGCTGGAAAGCCTTGCCTGTCCTCTTTCACAATATGCCTCAAGTTATGAAATTGGAGGTCATTTCTCCCCTAAAAAAATCATTCTCCTAAGACTGGTATTTTTGCAGTGCCTAGGTCAAAAAAGGGGCAGAAAGGTGATTTTTTCGATGGTTTTTTGAGCTTTTCACCCATCAAAAGTACAAACCAAGGCTGGAAACATGGTTTCATAAGATTCATGGGTGATTATGAATCTAATGGTGCCTTTCTTCACCTCAAAAAGTGTTCCAATTATTTGCGTAGCTCCTAGGGCGCTGCACGAATGCCCAATTTTCTACTAAAAAATTGTCTCAAAAAACACAAAGATTTCCATATTTTGACAAAAAGTTAGAAAATGCCTCAAAATTTTTGGAATGGCTGATGATGATGTGTCTAATATTGGAGGGAAGCCTCAGCAAGTATGACCAAATTTTTATTCTCCTCTTTGGTCAACTCTTCAATTTTGGCATTGGTTCTTTTGAGCTTGGCCAATGCAATTTTCTCTTTTTGGGCATGGAGTTTGAGCTTCCTCCTTAAAAAGTAATTATCCTTATTTTCCTTTCCTATCACCTTCTCCATTTTTTTATTGTCTCTATCAAGCCATGGTTCCCTATTCTTATTGATCTCTATAGCAAGATGCTCATTTAGGGTTAGCTGGTCAGCAAGCTCAGCTTCCCTTTGTCTCTCTAGATCTAGAGATATTTTCAGACCTCTAGTTCTAGGTCTGTCTTGGTACATGTTATTATTCATCATCAAGTAAACCATACTTCTCCATTGTTTCATCTAGAATGGCTTTGGTCTTTTGAGCCTCCCTTCGAGCAATGAAGTACTTCACCTCATTAAAGACTTGTTTGATCTTCAACTGCTCATTTTATTGCCCAAGGAAGTTGTTACATAGTAATTTGTCACCGTCCCTGCAATCCCCATATTTCCCATTGAAGGGTCATTTTGTGACCAATAAGTAGTGTCATGCCTTGCAAATACCATCATTGCATCCCTTTCCATGAGGACAACATTTCCTCTGTTCATCATTTCCTGAGCAGACCCCTAAGAACACCTATTTTTTCCTTGGCGCTGGTAGCCCGTTATGTCCTCGCGCCAATGGGGGAAAATTAAGTCTGAGCCCATGCCAATTGGTGCTTTGTCCCAGTTAAGCACCCATGCCAATCTGCTTTTGGAAATTTTTTTAAAAAAAGAGGCGAAGTTTTGATTACAACAACTTCGTGGATGAGTCATTAGGAGTGGTTTCGAATGAATAACCGAGGCCTTCCTCCTTTGGCCTCTTGTTTCCACCTTATGGGGAACCTCCCAAGGGATAAGGCCTCCCTTCCACTATTGTAGGGATCCAAACCTCCTCCTTTCCTTTATAAATATAGCCTTCATCCATTGATGAAGGGGCTGAATGGCTGAATGGTAGAGTCTCCAAGTTCCCAAGAGCCTAATGCTCCAAGAGCTTTGATCCATTCCCTTAAGGAAAAATCCAAGCAAGGAGATCATTTTCGAGACATCCGAAGAGAGAGGCTTGCCCCATCCTTGATAGGCTTTATCGAGACACGTTCTTCTGATGACCTTTCGAAGGATAATTCAACGTCAGAGCTATGGTTGTATTCTTCTTTTGATTAATTAATGATAAGCAACTATTGGTTATGGTTCCACTCTTGTTCTTCATGATGATCATGAGTTATGTCTTCTCTAACTGACATATAGTTGTATGCACTGGATTTTACGCTTGCATTTTTTTTGTTTCTTACGTGTGCAGGTGTCCGATCACGGAGATCGTGAGGATTATGATCTGCCAGAGCTAAGGAATGCGAGCGCTACCTCTACGAGCGACAACCTTGGATTCCAGGTAAGCCTTCATCGCTAGTTGGTTTATTTGCAATTAGGAACCTGCACTATAGCATGAACGATTGTTGCTAGACCCGATCTGGGCTAGTAGGGATCGCCTCTGTCCGCAGAGGGGATTTACCTCCACAACAAATTGACGACTCCGCTGAGGACCGTTGGCTTGTTGTTGTTCTGATTTGTAAGCTACAGACGGAGCCTGAAGTTAGCCAGATAGCCTTCGAAACACTTTTGCTTTGCGTTAGCTAAGTAGATCAACGCTGCTTCAGTCAATCTCCAGTTTAGTTTATGAACTGAACGCTTGGAGTGTTGTCTTGTCTTTTCGGTTGATTCTTGACCTTGCTTACTTGGTCAGCTCTTTGGGTTTGTTTTTCTATTTGTTTGGCTTTTGTTTGGCCTTGTCATCATTGGTCTGTGTCTGGACTGCTCTTTTTTATTTTTCCCATAGTTAACTCGACTGGCGCACTTTTCAGCTTGACAGTCGTGCCCATTGGCAGAGGTTTCTTGTGTATCACCCGCGCCAATTCCATTCTGGCGCTAATTTCAGCCTCAAAGTTGCACCAATCCTGTGAGGTATTAGGGTTTTCTGTGTTTTGAGCCTTCCGAGACTGATCTGTGACTTTGGCCTTGTTTTTTCGCTTGTTTGAGTGTTCTGGAGCCTTGTTTGACTGGCTGTCACCTTCGTCCCTTGGTTGTTTGCTCGTTTCCATCGATTTCACTTTCTAGCCCTAGGGCATCTAGGTCCTCTTATGTGTCGAGCCTCCCTTGGGAGTTTTGGGTTTCTATCGGTTCAGTCGACCTTGTGATTTCTTCTTTACATTCGTTTAACGATTGATTATCACTTTATTGTGTTATTTGAGTGTTTTTTCTCTTCTTCATTCGAATTTCTCTTTGCCCCGTTTGGGCCTAGATTACATGGTCCATTTGAGTCTTTGAGATTTTTTTTGGTTTTGAGGGACTGTTTTGTCAATTTGAGGTCTGATTGCATGTTTTTCATTGAGTTATTTTCTCATTTTTGCTCTCTTACTATCACATCTCAAATTTCTCTTCATTAGTTTTCATTTTGTTTAGTGTTTATTGCTATTAAACATTGAAAATATTAAAAAAATCTCTTTGCTTTTGATTAATTAGTGAAAATTAAAATCTTTTCGGTGTTATTAGTGATTAGTGACTTTGAGAGAAAACTTTTTGGTTTAGATTAGCTGCATTAGAGGCTTTGTTGGTCGTTTTCTAATCATTTTGTTTGTGTGAAAAGCTCTCAACTCTCTCATAATTAGCTCTCATCGAATGAAATGATATACTGTGGCATATAGTGTGCATTTAGGATATTTTGAGACATCACACTCACTAAGGCCTGAAAACTAAAACGTAATTGAAGATAAACGTTAAAATTTAATCGATTTACACTAAGGCGGCATTGAAACATTAACACAACATTTAGAGGTCTAGGTTAGAGACATGTTCCAGCGTCGTTAAACCTAGTAGCTGTCATTCACCTCTTGGCTTTAGACAGTGCTAGTACGGACTTGTGCTCCCCGTACCGTCGCGTATATAAAGGGAGACCCCACTAGGTTGCTATCCTTTATCCATAGGAAGTCGAGTCTGCCGCCCTATACCCGTGATACACCGGACACAACATTCGGGGAGATTGCCTGCACGTATGTTAAGTCCTTGGTTGATTTCTCTGTTGGGAAAAATACTGAGGGGGGGGTGAATCAGTATTTACTGCATAATCAAATCTTTTTACTTTTTCATTCCTTAAAACCCATACACTACTTTCCTTCAGTAAACTCACGTATATACGCGGATACCTTTCATTCAACTAGCGTATACACAGAGATCTAAATATGTCATTAATTCTTTGCTTAGATCATTCCATTATTCATTCATCAGATGTTCAATAAGCAGTAAACATGTGCAGTAAGAACAGAATAAACCATCACACAAAGCATCACACATGAACACCAGGATTTTTAGGTGGAAACCCAAGTCGGGAGAAAACCACCGCTGCAGTTGCTCAGCCTTCAATATTTTGTTATAGAGAAAACATCTTACAACATATGTGCTGGCGCAGACTTGACCAGCACGCAGGCACCCACCTGCGCTCGTTTACCAGCCTCTCCTGGAAGGGAGCTCCAACCCCCTGACTCGTTTACCAGCCTCTCCTGGAAGGGAGCTACGACCCCCCGATCTCATTTACCAGCATCACCTGGAAGGGAGCTACAACCCCCTGACTGAAGGCTACAACCCTCAGCACCACCTTGGACCATGTTTCATCAATTTTCACACTGGATCCAACAAATTTAATAGAACACAACTTGTAGGCCACGTTTCATCATATTTTCAGACTAGACCCTTTTCATCCTTTCAAGCTCAACCATACAACCAAACTGATACATGCAACTCAGAACAGTAGAATACAGATAGCAGCAACACAGCAGATTAGATCAGACATTTCTTACCACAGACTTCAGCAAACCCTAGTTTGCATACGCGCTTTCCTTTCAACGAGCTTGTACATATCGCGCTTTCAAATCCACATCAAACTGCTTGTTTCCCTGCTGAATTCACAAACCAGTGCATTAACATCTGGAGTTTTTCTTGGCGAGAAGCCGCGCGTATATATCGCTTCTCTCGTCTAAGTAGCGTATAGATCTTAAATCATTCATGACATACTTCTTGGATCTCAATTAAATTCAGTTACCCTTTTACTTAGACGGATCTTCAGCCTCAATTGGATCTAAGCCTTCCATAATCAGATCTAGCAAATACAAGTGCAATTCAGATCTAAATCCCCTTCTTCATCATTGGTGCATCATACATTCAGATTTATCATTCAAGTGTAACCCTTTCCATTCAGATATACTTCAGAGAGAAGTATTCATTCACGCTCAGACATCTTGCACCCACACTCATCATTTGCACAATGAATTTCTTCTCCTTATATAGGTTTATCCTTTTCAATACCATGGGCCAAAACAATACCATGAGCCCAAAACTACCTGGACGGGGTCAATTAGGCGGATCATTACCCAATACAATGGGTCAATACCATGGTGGTTACCCTTGGTTTTGTACTTTTTGAGCGCTTTTGCCCATACGCGACTTGGAACGTTCTTTTATGCGTGCATACGCGACTTCCCTTAGACAGATCCGCGTATACATAGAGACATACTCTTTCATCATACTTTGAGCACATTCTGAATTCCTTTCTTCATTGCCTTCTGTACACACTGTAGATACATCATATTTTCTTCATCAAGAACATATTCTCTCAAGCACAACTTCATCAAGTGGTTTTCCTTTCAAGGACAACACTCAGCATCATATTGTCAACAAACATCATATCACATCAGATTTACATCATGTACCAAGTCCATCAGGTCAAGTATTACTTCATCAAGTGGTTTTCCATCAAGGACAACACAAGTCAACTATCTCTTGTCTTCAACTTCATTCAGTGGGTTTCCATCAAGGACAACATTCTGCATCATATTGCCAACAATCTCCCCCTTTGGACTTGATGGCAACCATGATGGTGTTTGATCACCACAACAGATAGGTACATTAATAATACAATGACACCATGTCACTCTCTCCAGTCTTTCCCTTTATTCAAACACCACGTCACTCTCCCCATTTCACATCAAGGGCAAAGGGCGGATCAAAAACCAACATACTCTCCCTCTTTTCACCTCATGTGGAAGAAGCGTTCTGCAGATCTGATGTATACTGAAGTGGCCAAGCTCCCCCTGAGTTCATGCTGAATCTTCAATCATATGTTTCAATGAAATACTTGACTCTATGACCTAAGACTCATACTTACATCAATTATCCATCCAAGTGGATTTACATAGGAGACTCAACTACCCAACCAGGTGGGTTTACACATTTGACTCAGCTACTCAACCAAGTGAGTTTACAACGTTTGACTCAGCTACCCAACCAAGTGGGTTTACAACATTTGACAAGTCCTTACATGACTGAATATTACAAGATTTACATCATGGGTCTCAACATGACCTTTACATATATGAAATTAAGACCAACACCAAAAAGTCCTCAAGAATGAGAACATATTTCAGAACCATCATAATGCCAACACTGCATTATACTCAGCAAAGCTAATGCTCCCCCTGAATCTGTGCAACCAAGCAATCTTTCCAAATGACTAAGGCTCCCCCTTAGTTTGTGCATCCTGAAAACTTCCACCAAAAAATCATCAAGGCATCTTCATCAAAACATTAGAGACACAATTATGAGAATTGGAACACCACCAGAGATACCAAACATTATCAAAGATACCAAGCGAAAGCCGAACACAGCGAGAAAGTGAACAACCAAAAATTTCGACCCAACCAAACATAAGCGGTTTTATGTGCTTAAGGCTTCAGCGTAAAAGCCCAATGTTTCATGAAACCAGCGTATCAGCTTCTGTCTTAGATACTCGAATGCTTCCCTGGGCAGAGGTTTGGTAAAGACATCAACAACTTGTTCTTTGGAGGGAACATACTCCAACTTCACTGTTTGCTCAAGCACTTGTTCACGTAAGAAGTGATACTTGATGGGAATGTGCTTGGTCTTTGAATGCATAACCGGATTCTTTGAGATACTGATGGCACTTGTGTTATCACACATAATGGAGATAGGAGATGTACATTTGATTTGAAAATCTTGTAAGGTTTGCATCATCCAAAGGAGTTGAGTGCAACAAGATGCGGCGGTCACATATTCTGCTTCTGTTGTAGATAAGGCAATAGAATTTTTCTTCTTGCTGAACCAAGATACTAACCGGGGGTCCCATATAGAATGCACCACCACTAGTGCTTTTCCGATCATCAACATTTCCAGCCCAATCTGCATCATGTAAGCATGAAGAGTAAGATCAACATTCTTTGGATACCATAGTCCAAAGTCTTGAGTTCCTTGCAGATATTTGAATATTCTTTTAACAGCCTAAAGGTGAGACTCTTTTGGATTAGCTTGGAATCGTCCAACAATCCCAACTGCATGCATAATGTCTGGTCTAGTCCCGGTGAGATAAAGTAGGCTTTCTACCATTGATCTGTATTCTGGTTGATTCACCGCGGGAGAATCATCATGAGAACTGAGATTACATCCGGTTATCATTGGTGTACTTACAGGTTTGCATTCTTCCATGCCATACTTCTTCAGAATTTGCTTAAGATATTTTGCTTGAGATAGGAAAATACCATTTGCCGTTTGATGCACTTGCAAGCCAAGAAAGAATGTTAGTTCCCCAAGTAAAGACATTTCATATTCTTGCTGCATGACAGAAGAAAATTTTTGACTCAAAGATTCTTCGTTGCTCCCAAAAATGATGTCATCTCAACATATACAACCACAATCAATAGTTTATCATTTTTAATTTTTGTGTATAAGTTACTTTATCAATGAGACCCTTTTGAAAAACCTTGTTGATGAAGATATTTGTCAAGACGATAATACCATGCCCTTGGAGCTTGTTTGAGACCATATAGAGCCTTTTTAAGTCTACAAACAATATTTTCATCATTTCCCAAGATGAATCCTTCTGGTTGTTCTATATAAACTTCTTCTTCTAAATCACCATTGAGAAATGCAGATTTGACATCCATTTGATAAACTTTGATTTGTTGAAAACTTGAAAAAGCAAGAAACATTCTTATGGCTTCAAGTCTTGCTACAGGAGCAAAAGTTTCTTCAAAGTCTATACCTTCTTGTTGAGTATACCATTTGCAAACCAGTCTGGCTTTGTTTCTTATAACATCCCCATTCTCATTTAACTTGTTCTTGAATATCCATTTAGATCCAATGACATTTTTATCATGAGGTCTTGGAACCAAATCCCAAGTGTCATTCTTTTCAATTTGAACAAGTTCTTCATCCATGGCTTGCCTCCAACAGTCATATTTGCTAGCTTCATTGACATTGTGGGGTTCAATTGTGGATATGAGTGCCAAATGATTAGAAGATCCCACAAAAGTTCTCCTTGTTCGTACACCTGATTCCTTGTCTCCCAAAATCTGAGATTCAGGATGATTCTTTTGAACGTATCTGGATGGAGCTTTTTCAGATAGATCATTTTCAGGTTCTTCATTGGATCCACTATCTATATCATTTTCATCTGATGTAGAAGGCCATATGTCGCTATCATCTTCTTTTTTGGTTTGTTTTTCTTCTTTAGGAGCTGTAGGAGACTCATCAATAACTACATCAATACATTCAACAACCTTTCGAAGCCTCTTATTGTAACATGTGAAAGCTTTGCTTGAAGATGTGTAACCAAGAAATATCCCTTCATCTGATCTAGGTTCAAACTTGCCAAGCTTTTCATCATTATTTTTGATAAAGCATCTACTTCCAAAAACTTTAAAATGCTTCACAGTGGGAGAATTACCATACCAGAGTTCATATGGAGTTTTGTCACTATTTACACGAACATGTGCCTTGTTAAGAATGTTCGCTGGCATGTCTTTGCTTCACTCCAAGGAACATGTCGGGAACATCGGGAGATAGAGCAAGAATAGCTGCAGCCCATTTAAGGAGCACGATTGTTCTATTCATTCTTTCTGCTATACCATTTTGTTGTGGAGTTCCTGCTACAGAGAACTGTCTTTTAATGCCATGTTGTTCACAAAATTCAAAGAATTCATTTGATATATATTATCCTCCTCGATCAGATCTAAGACACTTTATTTTTAGATCTAATTCATTTTCTGCCAATGCTTTGAAGCTCTGAAATTTTTCAAGTGCTTGATCTTTGTGTTTAATGAGCCTGATCCAACACATTCTAGAGTAGTCATCAATAAATAATATATAGTATTCTTCCCCACGTAATGAATTTTTCCTCATAGGTCCACAGATGTCAGTATGAATTATTTCAAGAGGCTTACTTGATGATCCTTCTTTGGCATTAAATCGTACTCTAGTCTGCTTACCAAATTGACAGGATTTGCATATGATACTTTCAGGAAGATTGACTTTGGGAAGATCACGAACAACTTGAAGTCTGCTTGCTTTGTTCATTTGAGAGAAACTCAGATGCCCCAGCCTTTTGTGCCATAGCCAATTTTCTGAAGACTTGCTTAAGTAACATTGATCTATGCCGTTTAGAACATACAGGTTGCTTGGATTTCTTTTTCCTTTTATAATGATTTACCTGTATCAAGATCACGAACCACACATTATTTGGAACTGAAGATCACTTTTGCTCCTTGATCACACATTTGACTAACATGAGGTTATGCTTTAATCCATCCACATACATGACATCTTTAGCCTTCACCTTTTTTTTTCTTTTAGAAATATTGACCCTTTTCATACAATTACAGCAAGAATGTCATTTCCAAATGTACTTTCTTTTCTTTTTCTAGAGCATTATAAGTATGAAGTTTGCTTTTGTCATTTGTCATGTGTCTTGAGCACCCACTATCGATGTACCATTGATTTTCTTCACCTTCCGCAAATAATGCTATCCCACAATTTTCAACTGGTGGTTCTCTCTTTTTCCATACTTTGGAGCTTGAAGGAACATGTTCTTTTAGCTAAACTTTGCTCCTGCATTCAGATTCTTCATGGCCAAAGTTATTACAATAAGTACATTCAACTTCATTTTGAACAGGAGAAAAGTTTTTATAGGTATTCTTCTTTGTTTCAATATCAATCTTTTTCTTTCTTGCTTCTCTTGTCATGATGGTTCTATATGCTACACATAGAACAACCTTATGACCAAAATTATGACATGATAAGCATTGTCCATTGAAGAAGAAATTTCTTCGATCATAAAATCTCCTTCTTGAATTTACCTGTTGATTGGTGTTTCTTTGAAAGGTATTGAGCCCTCTTCGAAATCGGCATCCCGATGGTCCACCTTTCCCTTTGTAGAGATCCTTTATTCCCTTCTTGAGTGAGTTTGAATGATGTAAACCACACAATAGCTTCTTTTAGATAGTTTGGTGCGAAGTTTGAAGATTCTAGGTATATCCAAGACTGTCTTTATAAGAGGAGAACGTTGTACATGATGATCTCATCTAAGGTTTCAGATCCTTTAGCAAATCTAAGATTCAAGGTTTTTTCTTTCTCAACTTATTTTCTTTGACTTACCACTTCACATTCTAGTTTTTCAATATGTTTCTTTGCTTCTTCAAGCTGCTTTTCAATGGTCTCTCTGATTATCTTTTGTTATTCTAAGAGAATTTTGTAATCTTCTAAGCGTATTTTGAGTTGATTATTTTCTTCAAGAAAATCGTTTTCCTCTAGAGCATCCATAAAATTATCCTTTTCTTCTTTTTGTTCAAATTCCATGAGAAGTCTAAGATCTTCTTCGCATTCTTCCTCACTATTAGATGACCCATCACTATCTTCATTAGTATAGTAACTTTTCTTATTCTTAGAGCTAGATCGGTTCTTATTCCTTCTTACTACTTCTTTTCTTTTATAAGGACATTTTGCAGCATAATGACCACCTTTACCACACTCAAAACATTTGAAGGGAAGCTTACCTTTGAATCTTCCAGTACCTAGTTGGAGCTTTCTCACGCAATTTGCTTCTTCTTCATCGGATACATAAGTGATTCTTTGACAACTTCCTTTTCCTTTCCTTTTGTAGATGCTTAAAAACGGCTTCTCTTATTTGAGAAGGACCTCCTTGTCTCATTTCAAAAGCGATAAAGCATTTAGAGTACCATGTAATTGAACAATAGTAAGTGATTGCGAGGAATCTTGCCTTTCTTCAATAATTTGAAACATTAGAGTCGGAATTTTGAAGTTAAGGATCTTAGAACCTTTTCCACCGAGTGGTATCGGTTATGGTTTCACCCAAATTTCTCATTAGATTTGCAATATCATCCGGACGAAGAAAGAAAGCTGGAAACACTCTCATCACTATGCATCTTCAAATTTTCATATTCAATTCTAAGAGTTTGGAGTTTTGCACTTTTTACCTTTGTGTCTCCTTCATAGCTCAGAATGATTTTTTCCCATATATCTTTTGCTGAATGCATCACTTTAGCAAATTCTGATTCAGACATGCTTCCCAATAAGACATTCACTGCTTTGGCATTGATTTCATACTTCTTTCTTTCAGCTGCATCAGTAGGAATACTTGCCGTGTATTGATAACCTTCTTCCACGATTGCCCATACATCTGCACCAAGACTTTGCAGATATGCTTTTGTACGTACCTTCCAGAATATCAGATTGCTTCCATTGAATAGAGGTGGCTTTATAGACATTACTCCTTCTTGACTTCCCATTGCGACGGATCTCCTTTAAGTGATCAAGCTTCTGCACAAGAACCTCCCTCTGATACCAATTGTTGGGAAAAATACTGAGAGGGGGGGGGGGGGTGAATCAGTATTTACTGCATATTCAAATTTTTACTTTTTCATTCCTTTAAAACCCATACGCTACTTTTCTGAAGCCAACTAGCGTATACACGTGGATATCCTTCATAAAACTAGCGTATACACAGAGATCTAATTATGCCATTAGTTCTTCACTTATATCATTCCATCATTCATTCATTAGATGTTCTATAAACAGTAAACATGTGCAGTAAGTACAGAATAAACCATCACACAAATCATCACATATGAACACCAGGATTTTTAGGTGGAAACCCAAGTCGGGAGAAAACCACCGCTGCAGTTGCTCAGCCTTCAATATTTTATTATAGAGAAAACATCTTACAACATATGTACTGGTGCAGACTCTACCAGCACGCAGGCACCCACCTGCGCTCGTTTACCAGCCTCTCCTGGAAGGGAGCTCCAACCCCCTGACTCGTTTACCAGCCTCTCCTGGAAGGGAGCAACGACCCCCCGATCTCGTTTACCAGCCTCACCTGGAAGGGAGCTACAACCCCCTGACTGAAGTCTACAACCCTCAGCACCACCTTGGACCACGTTTCATCAATTTTCACACTGGATCCAACAACTTCAATAGAACAATACTTGTAGGCCACGTTTCATCATATTTTCAGACTAGACCCTTTTCATCCTTTCAAGCTCAACCATACAACCAAACTGATACAGGAAACTTAGAACAGTAGAATACAGATAGCAGCAACACAGCAGATTAGATCAGACATTTCTTACCACAGACTTCAGCAAACCCTAGTTTGCATACGCGCTTCCGTCCACATAAACTCGCGTATAGCTCTGTACAAATTACAGAGCCAATTGCATTGCGCATACGCGCCTTTTCTTCAGCGAAGTCGCGTATATACGCGCTTCCTCTGCGGCTAAGTAGCGTATAGATCTTCAATCATTATAAAGCAGCATACTTCTTCAGATCAGCAATTCTGTTCATATTTACCCTTTTACTTCAGACAGATGTTCGCCTCAATTCAGATCTAAGCCTTCCATAAGCAGATCTAGTAGATAAAAGTACATTTCAGATCTAGATCCCCTTCTTCATCATTGGTGCATCATACATTCAGATTTATCATTCAAGTGTAACCCTTTCCATTCAGATCTACTTCAGAAAGAAGTATTCATTCAAGCTCAGACATCTTGCACCCACACTCATGATTTTCACAATGAATTTCATCTCTTTATATAGGTTTATCCTTTTTCAATACCATGAGCCCCTTTCAATACCATGAGCCCAAAACTACATTACTTCCGATGGTATTCCTGGACGGGGTCAATTAGGTGGATCATTACCCAATACAATGGGTCAATACCATGGTGGTTACCCCTGGTTTTGCACTTTTTGGGCGCTTTTTGCCCATACGCGACTTGGCACGTTCTTTCCCGCGTGCATACGCGACTTCCCCTAGACATATCCGCGTATGCCTTGAGACATACTCTTTTTATCATAGATTGAGCACATTCTGAATTTCTTTCTTCATTGCCTTCTGTACACACTGTAGATACATCATATTTAGCTCATCAAGAACATATTCTAACAAGCACAACTTCACCAAGTAAGTTGTCATCATCTTCATTAAGTGGGTTGCCTTTCAAGGACAACACTCAGCATCATATTGTCAACAAACATCATATCACATCATATTTACATCATTTACCAAGTCCATCAAGTCAAGAATAACTTCATCAGGTGGATTGCCATCAAGGACAACACATGTCAACAGTCACATGTCTTCATCTTCATTCAGTGGGTTGCCATCAAGGACAACATTCTGCATCATATTTCCAACAGAGTGAACCCCAAAACTACCGTCAGAGCAATATGCATGTTATCATCTCATTGTGAAACACAATGACAATTAAAAAAATATTAGTAAAAACATGATAATATCAGAGGATATTACTAGACCCTTCTTTTGCGACTTAATATTTGCAACATTGTTTGTTATTTTTGACCAGGTTTTTCATGACTTCATTGAGAGAAATGTCATCCAACTGTCGGAATGGGCAATTACAAAAAAATTGGAGATTTAAGTATCCGTACTATGAATTTCATCTACAATGGAAATGTTTTCAATAGAATGGAAAACCAAGATTATTTTTGTGGCTTACCTTTGACATGTCTTATGGAGGCTTTATAAATTTTTCCTATCTGCACATTGGCAAGCAAAAAAATTAAGTTCTCCCTTTGATTGACCACATTGTCTTTCTACAAAAGTAAAGTTAAAGTTAAGGCATTACCACCAACTCTCTTAGCTCCTCTTCCACGGTCCCATCCAATATTCCCATATGTCAGTTCTTACAGGATGCAATTTAAGGAAAAAATCATTGTATCCTCTCTTAGGGAATAATAGTGTGGTTTGTAGTTGGTCCAGTCTCTCACATTCCTGTCCAAGTGAACAGAGGAAGCCCTTGAAGCATGGGCTTCCTTGAAGCATGCAAGAAATTATTGTAGGATAATTTCTCTATGTTGAACAAGTTCCTTGGGTTAATTTGAGTGCATACTTGCAACTTTATCTTGAGGGAATTTTTTGAAAGAATTACTATTGCATTCCGATTGACCAAAATTTGAGTGAACTTCTATTTTGGAGTTGTCACTAGTAGCCTTACATGTTTAAGTCTGATTCAATTTATACCAGGTTATTGGTATATATTCATATATTGTTTGTTTCCATTATATGTATGTTCCATATTTAGTTACACTAGTGCATGGCTTTATAACCTCCATTTATTCCTATTTTCTAAACTTCACTTTTGCTTCATTGATTTACATTCAGTTATTGTGATTCATGGTCTCATAACCTATCTGCCCTCATATTTTTCCTGAAATTAAAGTTTGCTTAAATTTTACTTCATTGATTTTATTATGCATCTGTCTTACTGTTTACACAGGTCTTTATTATGGATTTGTCTTACTATTTACATTGGTGCAAATATCCTCTTGGATTGTAGTTGAACATTTGAAGAGTTATTGACCTTAGAGATTCTATTTTTGATTGATAAGCATTGTAATGTTTAATAGAAATTATCCTAAGGTGTTGTACACGCCAGTATGAAATATGAAATGTCAATGTCTACAGCAAGTAGTGGTGCATCATTAAATTAAAGTAGCATATACTCTACATCATATTAAACTAGCATATACTCTACATGCTCTTGGGCATAAGCCTTGAGTTATTTCAGAGAAGCAAGAAAATCATATTGTTTTCTGTCAACTTGAATTACATCATGCTAGAATGCCTCTGTTATAATGCTAGAATGCTAGAATGCTAGAATGCCACAGTTCTTAGATGCTTCTCGTCACTGTACATCTGCGGTGAGCTGCTCTTTTTTTAGAATTGAGCTGACAGAGGATTCATTAGGTAAATAGAGTTTCCTATCTGGGAATTGAGCTGACAGAGGATTCATTGTTTTTATGACAGGGTTGATGTGATCAGGATTGCATTTTGTTTATTTGATTATTATTTAAACCTAATTATTATTTAAATTTCAAATGTTCCATTTATTCTATAACAGCATTAAATTTTATCTGATTATGTACCTACCTTAATGGTATGATGCCAAGTTTCCTCTTTGAACAAAGGGTAGGGTGGTATGTTTTGTTCAGATCTGGTTTCCCAATATTCTGGTACTGGCATTGTACATAGTACATACATTAACTCTATTTTCCTCCGACGAATTTAAATCTATCTGAAACTACATTGTATTGTAAGTTTCATTGTATGGTCAGTTACTGCAAATTATATTTGGCATATATGAAGTAAATAAGGTCAGTATTCTTTATTCTCACAGTTAGTTATGTTCGTTAACCCTTTTTTTTTGTTTTCAAGCATTTGAAACTACATTGCATTGTCAATTTACCTCAAAATATAACGAGCATACAATTCATGTTCGTTAATCACTTGACATTTACAGAGCCATACAATTCATCACGTAGGATTTCAAGAGTTGTATAATACTATTAGTCTTTACTCTTGTCATTGTTGCAATTCTGTTTTACACAATTTCTCTTTTGGACTGGTTTATTGTATTGAAGTTTACAGAGCCATACAATTCATCTCTCATCTTAATCGAACCACTTCAATTCAATTATGAATTCAATTTCTTCGTTCAATTATGAATTCAAAAATCTGATATAGGCTAAGGCTATAACTTCAATTGCTCCCTGTGTTGATCTAACTGATATAGGCTAAGGCTATAATATCTCGATCAGGAATCAATTGCTCCCCGTGTTGATATACTTGCCCACCACGTGAACGCCATGCGAAAGGACAAGTGTCGTACATGAGCTGGCCCTCCTGACGTGGCCCCTAGTCCAGTCAGCGCTGAGGTGTTCGGGCACTGACCCCTCTCCCCTATATAATCTCACAATCCTTTAATTATAGTTTTTACTGACTGTCATAACAAACATTAAATCAATCTTTTTATGCAGTATTGCATATTAAGTATGGTATGTTGAGCTTGATAAAAACATTTTAAAGATTTTGAATTAGGATGTGGGTATTCTAGGTACTGCATGATTTAATTTATTTTAGGACATCTACTTAACAGGATGCAATGCAAGACCACTTCATCTCTCATCTTAATTGAATCACCTCTGTACAATGTTCAATTATGAATTCAAAAATCTGATATAGGCTAAGGCTATAACTTCAATTGCTCCCCGTGTTGATCTAATTGATATAGGCTAAGGCTATAATGTCTCGATCAGGAATCAATTGCTTCCCGTGTTGATATACTTGTTATTTAACATGATATTTGGTATCTGTTTTTGTTCATCAAAGAGCATGTAATGTTCAAGGGATAGTTTGTTTAGATGCATTCAGATTGTTTTGTTAATGATGTTCAATTCAATTATGAATTCAATTTCTTTGTATCACCACCACAGAGCTGAGTATGTTAACCTCCTTTTTATTGAGTGATTTTGATTGATGAAGTTTGCAATGAATTTTGATGATACTTGTTATTTAACAGGATTAGATGCAAACAAGGGATAGTTTGTTTAGATGCAATCAGATTGTTTTGTTAATGATGTTCAATTCAATTATGAATTCAATTTCTTTGTTCAATTGTGTCATAAAAAATCTGATATAGGCTAAGGCTATAACTTCAACATATTAACAAACTTGTAGGATTTAGAAACTGTTTGATATGTAGGAATTATGAACTATTTGATATATAACTTCATAAAAAATCTGATATAGGCTAAGGCTATAACTTCAACAGATTAACAAACTTGTAGGATTTAGAAACTGTTTGATATGTAGGAATTATAAACTGTTTGATATATAACTTCATACAAAATCTGATATAGGCTATAAGGCTATAACTTCAACAGATTGACAAACTTGGGGGATTTAGACACTGTTTCATACATACTAATTTGAAAATGTTTGTAGCTTCCCAAACATCCATGGATGCTATCATTAGTAAACCTATTTGATCCTTACCAAAATCACAGTGTCTTGTAGTTACAAAAATTAAGTCATGGCACCTCTATGCTTGATGGCTTCCATTTCCTGCATTGCCCAAGTATGGTGGACTTCCCAACATTGGATGATTAGGATGTGCCTGAATGTTGGCATATGGTTGACTCCAATTTTCTCCATGTAGCCATGGTGGGACTGAGTAGCCCAAGTGTCCACTTGTGTTACTAACCCCAGCACTAACTGCAGGTGTCATATAAACACAATTAGGATTCAAACCTGCACTGGTAGGGGTATAAGAGGTGGGCCTAACCCCTGCCTAATAGCTAGGGACTTTGATGTTAATCAGGTCTTGGAATGATGGTGTGTGCTCTGCAATGTGGTCCAGCATGTTAGACATCAACCTCTTTGCCTCAAACTGTCTTGAACCATGTTCTTCTCTGCTTGTCACCCCTTGTCCTTTTTCCAACTCTTGCTAAACCTTTCTTGCCTCTCTCTCTTGCCTTGCCAATTTCTTTTGATTTTCCTTATCTTCCCTTGCTTTTTGTCTTTCCAACCTTTCCTTTGCTCGAGCTTCTACTGTTGCAATCCTTGCAACCCTCTTTTCATTGGCTAACTCCTTCTTTCTCTTTTTAGCTTCCTGAATTTCATTCTTTTTACGTTCAGACTCGAACATTAAATTCATATAGTCTTCATGTGTGAGCAATTGTGAACTCCTCCCTAAACGAAGATAATCTGAGGCTGAGTTCCTTGATGAGGCCTTCACTCTCTCTACTGGTAGCTTTAGGAATGCACCAAGTAATCTCTGCTTTTCCGGACCTACCTGCTGGATTTCATCTTCTGGGACAACTGAATGGCCCCCATTGTTGTCTTCTTCAGGTACTTCATGCTAAATAGGCTCCTATTCTAGTAATCCATTGTCCACAAAATAATGAACAAGTTCGGTGTTCAACCCTGATGGTTGTGAAGGCATGTCCATGCTTTCATCCTCATTGGTGGTAGATACATTATTTCCAGTGATATTCATCACGGCCTCTACCAGCCATGATGGTGCACTTACTTGGGTTGGCATGGTCAATTGCTCATTGTCAGCTGCATCAGTGGGTGTCACAGCCTCATTGATATTGTTAGTTGGTTCATCACTGAACTGTGTCTCACTGACATGCTCAACATCATCACCACCACAGAAAAACCCTTCAGAAAGGGACATTATACCTTCAGCAGCAGCTACATCTTCTTGGGCACCAACATGCTATTCTAAGTTCTCTACTTCTTGACCTTCCACTTCAAATGCTTGGCTACATGTGGTATCATGCATAAGAGCATCATAATTGAGTGGCCATATACCAGTCCTCCTAAATCCAGCCTTGATATTAGAAGGTGTGAGAGCCCTTTTAAATGCTTTGCTAGCAAGCTCAGCTAGCTCAAACCTCTTTACTTCCACCCCTGGGTTCTATGCCATCCATGAAGCTCGCTCGACCCTGAAATAGTTCTTGAAAGGCCCAAACACGCTCACATCAAGGGGTTGCAATCTATGAGCAGTATGAGCCGGCAATGTTAATAGGTCAATGCCCAACTTATTGGCCTCCTCGATTGTCTGCACAGCCATGTGGCTTCCATGGCCATCTAAAATCATCAAGTGCCTGTTTTCAGGCGAGACACCACCCGGTACAGAAGCAGCAAAGTGGCAAAGCCAATTTAGGAACAGTTCCTTTGTCATCCATGCATGTGGATGTGCAGCCATGCGTGCCCCCGGTTCACAATTCTGTATGTAATTTTTTAGTTGAGTTTTACCTTTAAATAGATAAAATCCCGGTATAGATGAGCCAATTGCATTGACACAGGCAAGAATTGTGATCCACTCCCTGCTCTTAGGCAATATCTTAGGCACATTTCTACTCCCTCTCTTTGAAATTACCCGCATACCGCAATTTCTTCCTGCCTGTAAGCCTGTCTCATCGCAGTTCCATATGTGGTCTGGGGCATATGAGTGCTGGTCATATGCAGCAGAAAGAGTGTTATAGAACTTGGAAACAATTGCAGGGCGTAGATTTAAAGCCCAGTCTCTGTCAAGGCCCTCTGTTGTACGTAACACAAGGTCTGGATGCCTCTTTTTAAACCCACTCCACCATGAATTACCAGGAAAACCATCTTTAAAGGGGTTTGGCCTCCCTTGACATATTTGAGCTACAGTGGATTTAAGTTGGATAAGCTCTAACCCATGTCCCAATTGGGCCATCTCCTTACACCACTCCACCACCTCATCTTCCTCCTCTTCAGTCATGACTGTAATAGGCCCTCTGCGCTTTGTATTAGTCAACCCATTTATCCAATAATGTATGTTAGAGGCAACAATACCATGTTTTTTTGTTGATGCACGGATTGAATATCCCTTAAACTCAATGTCATCAATTGCAGCAAGCATGTCTTCCTTCGTCCAGCCTCTGATTGCACTGATTTTCTTTGTTGAAATTGCACCTTGTATTGTGGTCGAAGGTGGTTCTGTCGCTGATGGTGGGCTGGGATGATCTGCAACCACAGGGTCCTTTTCAACTACATTACTAGGAGCAATGGGAGCATTGACATCATCATCTAATGAACTGCTCCGCAGTTGGGCCCCCCTTCTCCCTCGCCTCCTGTTCCTTATCCGATCTGCAACAGAAACTCTTGGCATGGCTACAACCCGCAATTTCCAACATCGTTAAGAAATTTGATAAGTATTACAGCACAACTGTATAGAGTAAACTATAATTATGTATGAATTCCAAAATTTCTGCTAATAACATGAAATATTTCAGTTGTTTGTTGTGAATTAATTGGCATTGAAGTATTACTTGTCAATTATGTATTACTTGTAATATCAACATCAAAAAGATATGTGATACCTACATGGCTGTTAGCTACATGGACTTGTCTAAAATCAGTAAGTGCCTATTTTAAAATGGACTTATATTTGGACATGGACTGTGTGTTAGAACTATTTTTATTGAAAGATTTTATTCAATATAAAGTCAATATCCAAATCTGCTTAATATCTTGAATAACATTATTGAATAACAACGAAATACCTGTATGTTGTCTCCAGCAACTGATGAAGAGAGTGAATAGCAACTGATGAAGAGAGTGAATGTAACACTGTGCACACACTCTGTCTGGAATGTAACACTGTGCACACAATCTGTCTGGAATGTAACACTGTGCACACACTCTGTCTGGAATGTAACACTGAGCACACTCTGTCCTCTGTTTGTATGTCTGGAACACTGTTTGAAAAGGATTGTATGTCTGCAAAATGGAAACTCACTGTCTGAAAACTCACTTTCTGAAAACTGTATGTCTGCAAAATGAATGGGACACTGTCTGAAAACTCTGAATGTATGTCAGCAGTAGTTTAAGAGCAAAACGAATGCCTCAAATGCAGTAACAGTTGATGTTTTATAGTTTTATGATTTAGAATTTCATTGGTAGGGAAGATTGGCATGGATTGCCATCTCCCAAATTTAATTGTGTGGTGTGGATTGATTTGTACATGATCCAATGGATGAAAAGCTTTCATGGTTGATCCTTGTGCTTTCCTGAATTTAATTTCTGAATTGAAATGCTTTTCAGAATTTAATTCCTGTAATTCCAGGACTGTTGTGTTTAATTCTTGAAATGAAAGGTTGGGTGAACTATTTCTTGAATTGAATGGTGTCATTTAATGTCTTCAATAGGCTGAATGGTTAAACAAACATGTAGATATTGCTGACAGACATTTCACCTATTTTTGTGCAGGTGGTACTCAATCCTTGTGCAAGTGTTACCCAGTTTTTGTCCAGGTGTTATTCAGCAATGAGATGTAGTCCCCCAATGCAAAATCAGTGGGGGACTGTTTGATGGGATAACTGTACTTTGGATGGGTAGCATTGTAATGTTTTGTAGTGCATTTTGCCTTAAATGGTAATTCAGAACTGGAGGTACTTGAGACAGTAGGTCTTGTCAACTTGTGATGTTAGACTTGGTGTATGGCAGTTGTTGGTCTAGTAAAAAACTGGGCCCATTTTGGACATATTTATGTAACTTATATAACTTATTATCAAATATTTATGTGCATATTTTAGTGAGTTTGTAATTTATGTTTGATGGATGTGTGGGACCAGTACTATAACTACTACTGGTCCTTGCACAACAATAGAAGCCTCTCCCCTATAGGACCGTAAAATAGCACTAGTAGCATTAATTCAACTATTATTACATTGAATTAACATGGTACGGATAAGTCAGACATGGCGGGATGAGATTAATATTTTTGTACGGTGTGTTAATGGACGTCTTGGACAATAAGAACTTATTTATATCAGCCAATAAGCCAATAAGAAACAAGGAAAATAAATTTAAATAATAAAAAAAATTAAAAAATTAAAATTCAAGTATAAGAAAAGTAAAAAAAAAATTAATCAAAAGTAAATTAATGTCAAATCAGTTAGAAACCTGATGCATTATACCTGAGAGGTAGGTATAATAACATAACTACAAAGAAAAAGAGACTATAAGAGAGATTAAACCCTAAACACTAAGATACATAAATGTTTTACAAATGATTATTCATATTTTAGTTGTATTTAATGAGATTTTTTGAAAGTCTTTTTTATGGATTTTTTGGGTTTTTTTCTCACAAAAATTTAGTGAAATGATGGGTAATCCCTGCACAATCGAAATGCCCAAAAATCTTTTCAGAACACTGAAATCCATATATACAATCAAAAAATAAATTAAATAACACAAATAAAATTTTCAGCTCAAATTTTTTAGCAAGATTCATACACAAAAAACCAAAAAATCACACTAAAAACACCCCATTCAAATTTGCATCTCGGTATCCATGTCCACATGGCTCTGTTTCGTTGTAGTTATTATCTCTACCTTTGGGTATGTTATATTATAATTGCTTTTCAGTTTAAAATATATTGATTTTTTTGCTATATATTTTTAAGTTTTATAAAATTATTATATTAAAATGATTTTAAAAAAAATTAAAATTATTTTTAAAATTTTAATTTTTCATTCGTTTAAATTGTTGATTGGACCAATTTTATAGAGTTTAATTTACAATTGTCAGATATAAAAAATATATTACTTACCTGGCTGAAGCCCTGATTAGACTAGACTGTACTATGAGTTAATGCAAGAGAAATTATTAAACTTTACCGTGGGTTAATGCAGTGTGCCATCCAGTGAGAATGCCTCCATCTTTTGTCGACAACCGGGTCCCTCCCGAATTTTGGGAGTATTCAGTACAGAGAATCTCACTTTTAATATTTTTATCAATGAACTTGCAGTGATTCTCAAAAGCCAGAATTACTTGGCTAACATGTGAATATTTTTTAATATCTTCTAAACGGATTTTGGGTTTTCAAAAGCTATAAATTACTTGGCTAACGTGTAAATATCTTTCCATCATCTCTGAAACCACATTTCATCTCTGAAAACATTTTTGGGTTTTTATGTCAAGTAAAATTGATTTGGTTTTTGTATTAAGTATTAATGTTTGATTATTGGGATTTTGGAAATATTCAGGGAATATTCATTAATAATAATTAATTAGAGCTATCGAAAAGTTGTCGAAATTTAAAATATATATATATATTTTAAATTGATTGATTTTTATGAAGCATTTATTTATATATAATTTTAGTATTTGTTTTTGTTATCAATTATTATTATTATTATTAAATTTTTTTTTTCATAAAAATTATATATTAAATAATGATGTTCTCACTTGTTTTATATATATATATAATTTCAATTTTTTAGATAAAATGTCTTTCAAATTAATCTCATTATTAAGAAATTACAAATATATATTAAACCAATAAAAATTTACTTTTCCAAATTTAAAACTTTTCATATTTCTTTTAAACGATTTAAAAATAAATCACTTCAAACTCATTCCAACCACCTTTACATCAAAGTTTTAAAATGATATTTCTATAACAATGTAAAAGACCTTCAAAATGTGGAATTAACATCACCAGGTGAAGCAGTGTTAAACCAAAACATGACGGGAAGTGACAACCATTTGCACACCCCCGGTGTGCATAGACACCGAAAACATTTTATAACCAATATTATGACAAAGATACGACAAAATAAAATGTCACCACCTTTACAAATTCATATCTTATCACCACTCCACTTTCACACAAATCTTAATGTTTTGGCCCCATCCCAGACTTCACCTTTAAGCTTAATTTGGCGGTCTTTAAAACCTTGCCAATAATGCCTTTTCTTGCGTTCGTAGTCCTCCACGTCATCGACTTCCATGTTTACCTCTACTTCTTTAATATTCCTCAGCTTCGTAAATCCTTTTGGCATATTCTCCAACGGCCCGAACCACGACCATATTCTCGAACACTTCAATTTCGGCATTGCATCCTCGTGGAACCAGGGAATGCTTATCAAAGCCAAAAATCCACTTATGCGCAGCTCTTCCAATTTGGGAAATGCCCCTGCTTCCCCAAACTCATTTGCAAATTCAAGAGTAGCCTTATTATCCTTCAACTGTAGCCTTTTTAGATTGGGAATCTTTTCCAACACTCTAAAATCTGCACTCAATGTTTTGGGCGGCCCGTCTAATGTTAGCTCCAGGAGATTCTGAAGTTGAAAAATCCATTTAGGAATCACACAATACTTAAGATGAACTATTTCAAGGCCCTTCATGGCTTCCATGTCGGTTGGAAGATGAAGGGCTGGAAGGTCAGTATCTCTACGTACATCAAGGGTCCGCATCTTTGTCATACCCTGAAAAGTCCCCTCGTCCTCCAGACATCCTTACATGATAGAAAAAAAACTATTGATAGGTGTTGGAGGAGGGTCAATCCTTTGAGATCCCTCAATTGCAAGTCACTGGCACTGGCACTGCCTGAATTTCCAACAATGAAATTGACTCCTTTCAACGTATGTAGGTAGATGAGCTTTGATATCTTGACAGTGTAACATACAGATCTAATCCCCAAATTCAAATGTACCAACTCCTTTGTGGTTCTCTATCCCTGAATGCAAATTGCATACATCTGTCTCATCAACATTCAGAAATTGAAGCTGCTGGAGACCACTAAGAGACTTGGGCAATTTCTGATACATTCAGGTATTTTAACAGCTTTAAATTCCCGATAGAAACGGGCAATGACGTGATAGATTATTCGCTGTATACCACATTTGGAAAAACACAAATCATTCCAAAAGCTTATTACATGCTCCACCAAATGAGAAAAATAAACCAATCAAAAAGTTTTTACCTGCTTTACCAAATTAGGAAACAAAAAACAAATCATTCCAAAAGCTTAAGTCCATGCTCCACCAAATGAGAAAAAGAAGCCAGTCATTCCATCACAGCAAGTTAAGAATAAGAATTAAACGTTATTTCACCTCACACAACACATGAACAAAAAAGAGACAAATCATTTCAAAAGGTTATTACAACCTGAATTCTTTTTTTTCTTTACTCCCCGTTTACCAATTTTCAGTGCTCCACTACCACTCTTCTCGCGTTGTGGGAGATCCCTTTCTTTCCTGTAAGGGTAAATAACCTAAAGATCTTCACCACCGACGAAGCTAGTCGTGGCAATAGATTGAAAGCGTAAAGAAAGGTATCATAGTGTCGAATGCGATATTATCAAAGGAAGGTGTGAGAGTATATCCTTTCGGTTGTCGTTCCGTCAATTTTAGTAAGAGACTTCGACTGGGCGTCCAAGTTTGTTTGTTGTTTCCATCAACATATTTTGTAACCTCAACGTTTCCTATATTCATAATTAGCAAATGAGCATAATCACCCTAAAAGTGATTGTATATCTTGATTAGTGTTAATCTGCATACATTAACCATATTTTTATAATGTTAATATTTTTTCTATTGATAATTAACAAATTAGCACAACTATATTTATATGTTGATTAATGTTGATGAACATACATCAACCACTTTTAATGTGTTTGTTCTTAGTTGATACTTGGCTTATGTGGGGAAGTTAGTTAACTATGGTTGACTTTGGTTTACCATAGTGGTTGTGGTTGACTATTATTGACACTATTCACTGTAATCCATGGTTGTCAATATTTACCTATAGTTGACGAAAATAGGTTATGGTTAACCATAGTTGGTGATGGAGGATCGTGGCTAAGTATGATTTGACCATGTCAACCATGGTTGGCCATGTTGGACAATGTGCTTATGGTTGATTATGGTTGATAATGGATGACCATTTTAACTGTGATACTCATCGCTCGCCATGGTTGACCACAATTATTCATGGTTGCCCATTGTCAACCATGTTGACTATGGTTCATTATGGTTGATCATGGTGGACTATTATTGACCGTGCTTCACCATCGTTTACCATATTGCCTATGGTTAGCCTTAGCTAGCCATGGTTGAACGTGTGCCACCCCTACGCAATATTTGATTGCTGGGAGAAACTCCGTTTTAATATAATGAAAATTATTACTAGCGAAATTCATTCATAATCCAATCATGGTGCCACATGTTATGACTATTTTGTTTACTTTCTTTTTTATGTTTGCTAGATAATGTGAGTATTGAGATGACTAGCATGCCTAACTTGTGGCTTGAGTAGCCACAACTTAGGGGCATTTAAGTCGTCAAAATCACCTAGGGATTGCACCCGACGTGGGCCACACCAACCCTTAGTATGGATGGATTTTTTGTGACGAAGTTTTGAACCAGTGAGCTTTACACCACAAAGTGTCTTAATAGAACACCTTGTCACTGTATGCTCTATGCCCCATGGGTAAATGTTACGTTTATTGTTAATCGTGTTTTAACTCTCTAATTTATGTCAATGTTAAAATAAGCATATATTGATGCTTGAAATAAATTAACTATGGATTAATGTTTAATTAGATATAATTAATTTAATTATAATGTTATAGTTAATAAATAATTAGTAACACTAATGTGAATAATTAATAATTTATTTTTATTATTAAAATTCAAGAAGGGACACAAGTCAGAGTTTGAGGGGATGGGGTCTTATGTGAACTGCCATACCCACATCATCCAAATTTAACACTAAACCTACTGGTTGAGAAGGGGCCACTCTGATTAGATTAGTCATTAATGCAAATGGCAGTGTCGTTCCAAAATCAATGTCCCTTCTTGTAAATCAAAAGGGTAACATGTTCAGGAAGGAAACACAGATGGATCTCTCGACCACATTCAGGAGGTAACATAAACAACCATGAATATACTAGAAAAAAAGAACAAGGGGTTGAATTTTGGTTTCTAAGGGACTTCATGTGGAAAAGTAGCATTGGGAACATCTCATGGCAGCATTCGCCCAAATTGGACAGCTTATGATAAATCCCCCTTTTTTCACCTGACATTGCCAAGCCTGAGCATGGAGTGAGGTTGGATAAACATACTAGGTACTTGCTAGTACTTGTGCTTTCTATAACTTATAAACCACTTGTGGTTGTCCCTAGCTCAAAAACCACATGTACAACGATTCTTGGGTGCTTGTAGTTGGCTGATAAACCATTGGTACTTAATATGGCTGAGAAATTACCAATGCTTGCTAGGTTGTTGGTAAACCACCTATAAGAGATTTTTCACTTCCTTAGCTTGATTGGGGCATTTCCAGAAATTTTTATCTCTTGGACTCTGGACATGGCACAAGGATCATGGTGAGTTACGAAATCAGAATATTGTAGTTTACTACAATTAGGGGGGAAATTTGAAGCCCTTCTCCAGTCACCAATGGGATTTTATTTACATAAATAAGTAACCTGACCTGGGAATTACCTTTGAATATTGAACTTTCATGTAATTATTTGTTGTGTGACATACTATGTGAAATGTGTTGGGTGTTACAATATCTGAAATTATAAGTTAGTCGATATGTTTTGACAAAACCAAATTTTATTTATTATAATCTTGTACACTATTTTAAATTTATGTTGAATGGGAGTAAAGTTGTTCAAAACATGACTGCATGTATAATTGTATAGGAAGGAATATATGGATATATGATTTTGTGTTAATTTCAGTTAACAATGGTATGTTTTATGCTTAGCACGATTACTTAAATGTTCCTTTAGCAACCTAATGAAAATTTCTAATTTAGTTTTCCAATAGCAATCACATTAACCATTAATCACATCGACAGTAAAAGTAGATAGAACATGAAACAAAATGCAGAAGACAAGCCAAGACAAGAGGGCACCAGATTTGACAGGTGACAGGGGAAAACCCTAATGTGTGGAAAACCATTTTATCAATTCTTATTATTATTATATTGAATTTTTAGCACAGAGAGAGAGTACAAAAAGTCAACTTTGACTTGTCAAATCACAGTGAAAACATCCCTGTCAAATCTACAGTCAACTGTAGTCAAATTCATCCCTAACAAGAAATTCAAGGATGGTCAATGAAACAAAAAATCTTCCACTTTGGAGTTTATTCATACCAAATCAAACTTAGCCTGATAAGATGGTCAAAGTCATCCCAAAACAGTCCTGAAAAACTGCAATCAAACTTGGTCAACTCAACCCTGAAGTCTGCAATCAACCCTGCAATCAGCGATACTATATAAGTGATCAAAATACCTCGGTTTCTATGCCAATATATATGCAGCTCTCCAAAACCAAAATTTTGACCCAAAAATCGCAATCAAGCTTGGTAAAATACCCCTCATTCAATGCTCGTCAAACCCTACAACAGTCCTACAATTCGGCCCTGCAATTCGTCCTCTTTTCTAGCCACATGTGTGAGAAGAATATGACTACCCAATAATTATACGAACCAATTAGATATGGAGAGAGAATAATGTGCGAGTCAGTAAAGTGCCAATGAGGTGAGAGGTCACTTGTATGTGTACAAGTCATTGAGGGTGAAGTAACATGTCCATTGGGCTTCATGATCCTACATGATGATGTGGGCGACCTGAACAATTTGCACATGTGTGGGCATAAATTAAAAAAAAACACACTTATTCTTGTCCAAATTAGATGATCTGTATATCAATTTTGGTCCTCTCGAAAAGAGGAATTTAATGAAATAATCATCTCCATCAAATGATATGTCCCAAGGTGGAATTTGGGTTGCCAATTTTAACACTCCCTCTCAATTAGGGGGAATTCCACCTACCAACCCATCCATCATCATCGATCATCATGCCATCTTGTCATCATGTACCATCTTTGTATATCATCTCATTTCTGCTTTGTTGAACACTGATATGAATAATGAAGAATAAGAGATCAAGATTGAGTCACAAGACCTTACCACTCTCCACTGACAAAAGTCAGTCCAAAGGTAGAACCTAATCCAGACTTTATCCTAGATCAAGTAGTTGAACATCATGCATCCTACACATAGGGAGTACGATAATACACGATGCGTCCATCGGTACTGCTATGGTCCCTATCCACTTTTCCAAACTCATTGGCCAAATGATAGGTACTTCCCATGAGTCTTGGACTACATGGGTAGGATGTATGTTGGGGCATCCGTAGGAGGTGAACCACTCATCTTGCTCATATGCCATAGGAGAAGGTGAACCACTCATCCTATGCATATATCATCAATCGTACAGGAAGGTGAACCACTCACCCTACACACATGTCAACCATCATGGGGTATCACAAGGGAAGGTGTGCCACTCACCCTATACAAAAAAAACCTATAGGGGAAGGTGAACCACTCACCCTATTGTCGCTCATAGCTCTAAGAAGTAACCCAAGCCCCCAGGAGCTCCCAGATCTAAATGTACAACTCAAGCGGGACCCTCTTAGGAGGGTCTTTCCACGACTCCAAGTCTCTCTCGGAAGGCAAAGAATTTAACCTTCCCCAAGGGCTTCGTGACGATGTCAACAACCTTCTCATCGGTCATGATGTTTTGGGGCCTTATTGATCCTCGTTTTACCATATCCCGGATGAAGTGGTACCTGATATCAATGTGCTTGGAGAGGTCGTGGAACACATGATTCTTTGAAAGGTGAGTCCCACTCTGGTTGTCGGAGAAGATCATGGTGGTATCCAGAACGTGCTAGAATAAATCACTAAAGCACTTCCTCAACCAAATAATCTCACAACAAACCATACTCGTTGCAATGTATTATACCTTGGGGGTGCTTAGAGAAATTGATTTCTACTTCCTGCTCATCCAATAAATTGAAGTAGACCCCAATGAGAAGCAACATCCACATGTGATTATACAATCCACAACACTACCAGCCAAGCAAGAATTAATATATCCATGTAGCCTCAAATTCTGAGTAGTGTATCTCAGTCCATAGTTGATTGTGTTGCAGAGATATCTTAAGATATTCTTAGTAGCAATCCAATGTATGTGATGAGGCTTGAGCATAATCTGACTCAATGTATTTAAAGCCAAACATATTTCTGAATGAGATTTAACCAAAAACATCAAGGCCCCCACAAGTTGTCTCTATTTAGAAGGGTTTTCCAATTTGGGCCCAAGATCACTTCCACATAGCTTCTTGAAGTTGAGTTCCATCAGAGTAGACACATGCATGCAATCCACCATCCCACATCTCTCAAGCAGCCTCACAATGTATTTTCCTTGAGAAAGGAAAATCTCACCTGGAATTTGCCAGACCTCTAGCCCTAGGAAGGAGTGCATCAGAATTAGGTCCTTCATCTAAAAGTCAGAATTAAACTCCTTGCATTGATAAATGAGACGGTCTACACATGTCATAAAGAAATCATCTACATAAATGACCAAAATGAGAGGCATATATTTTTCAATCTTGAAGTATAGGCTAGGATCCACATCGTTCCTCGTAAATCCCAGCTTCATAAGATAGATATCAATCCTCTCATACCAAGCCCTAGGGGCTTGCTTCAACCCATAGAGGGATTTACTGAACCTGCATACGTGTGTCCTTTGATATTGTACTTCGAACCCCTGAGATTGTTCCAAGTAGACTTCCTCCTTAAGCAAGCCATGCAAGAAAGAAGTATTAACATCCATTTGATGTAGGCTCCATCCTTGAGAAGCAACAAGATAAATCATAGATCGGATAGTGGTGTATCGGGAATCTGGTGCAAATATCCCATCATAGTCCACGAATTTTTGAGAGAATCCTCTAGCAACGAACCGTGCCTTATATTTTTCAACACTCCCATAAACTCCATCTTTTATTTTATAAAGCCATTTTGAAGCGACCACAAAATGTTCCTTAGGTCTAGGAACCCTCATTCTTCATGATTGATTCATACTCCTCATTCATTGAATCCTTCCATACTTAGTGCTTTATGGCTTCTTCGAACGTGCATGGTTCAACTTGAAAAATGGTACTCATAGCAGCCAAGTATCCTTGGTACATGTTCGGTTTCTTACTTTCACAAAATCTCCCTCTTGGAGCAGTATGTATTTCAGTATCTTCAAGAGTATCTTTCAATCAAAAGGGTATTTTCCTTGAGGTAGAGAGATCACCAAGAAGTGGATAAATGGCATCCATCAGGCATAGGCTAATGTGTAAGAGGTTCATCCTATTTTTCTGCAACATCATCATTTCCCTTTATTGGAATAGGGATATCTCTGGCTTTCCCAAGGTCAATGTCTTCATCGAAGGTGACATCATGGCTTACTTCCACATCTCTTTGACTAGACACATAGATTCTATATGCCTTTCAATTTTCATTGTAGCCCACAAATGTACCTTTATTCCCATATGCTTCCAACTTGTTTCTTTTCTCTTTAGGAACATGAAAACACACAAAACAACCAAATATTCTAAAATTAGAAACATCAGGTTTCTTACCAGTGAAAAATTCCTCGGGTGTCTTGAAATACACTACTTGATGTGGGCTCCTATTTTGAACATACACGACAGTCTTGGCAACTTCTCCCCATAATAACTTCGGCAGACCTTGATCATGGATGATTACATGGGTGGATTCCATGATTGTTAGATTCTTCCTTTCAACAACTCCATTTTGCTAAGGAGTGTATGGAACGGTTGTCTCCCTCTTAATCCAAGCCTCTTTGAAAAAGTAATTGAATTCATTTGACTTTGAAAGAGCGGAACCATTTCAACACTTCATCTTTCTTCTTCAAGAAATAGATCCACGTTTTGCAAGAGAAGTCATCCACAAAAATTGTGGAGTATAAGTATCCTCCCAATCATGTTATGGGAAACATACCAGATATTAGGTCAGAATGGACCAATTGAAGAATATCAGTAGTTTGGATTTCACTTGAAGGGAATGGTACCCTAGTAAATTTCTCTGTTGCACAACCCTAACAAACTCCTTCATGATTTATGTTGAACTTGGGCATACTTGTGACTATCTTCGCTACCCCAAGTAAGGATTTGTAATGAAGGTGGGAAAATTTCTAGTACCATAATTCAGATTGAAGAGAAGTATCGCAACTCAAGGCTCCCAAAGGAATCCTCCAACTTAATAGGGATCATCAACCCTAAATCCAATTTAATTGCATCTTTAGGGTTTATTTTCCAAATACATACTTTTCCATCAATGAATTCTACCTTGAAGCCTTTATCTTCCATCGCAAAAATAGACAACGAGTTCTTCTTCAAATCGGGAACACATAATACTTCTTGTATATGAATTGTTTGGCCTTGATTTAAGTGAAGAGTGATAGTACCTATCCCTTTCACGGGGTAGGTAGCATTATCTCCAAGTATGATCTCCAAATTAGTCTTCTTTTCAATCAAATTTGAGAGAGCCTCTTTGTACCCAGTGAAGTGCCTTGAGGCTCCATTGTCAATCAACCAATTATCCAAAGTATCTTGAGGAGAGGCAGTAGATAGAGCGGAAGATAAAATTCATTTTTTTTAAACAACATTACTTTTCTCATACGTGGAATTTATTGTCCTTTTGGGCTCAGGTCGATCATTTCCATATCGAGCAGCGAGAGCATTCCTCTTTCCTTTATTGTTGAACCTAGTGTTCCTTTGATTTCCATTTCCTTTGAAATTGTTGTTGTTGTTGTTGTTGTCATCTCTTGGAGAATCCTTCTTGTAAGGAAAATCTCTACCACAGTGGTCGAACCTATTGCAATTGTAGCACCTTCCATTTTTTCCTTCCTTTTCTTCCTTCTTGAATCCTTGACCCTGTCTCCTTGGACCAACATTATTCTTCCTTTTTTCATGAGCGGAGAAGGTAGTAGGTTCATTTCTATTCAAGGGCTTATCTCTCTCCATCATCCTAGTCTCCTCTTCATTTCTTCTAGCTAATAACTCATCGAAACTAGGTATCTTGTCATTGTTGACAATGGTGGTGACAAATACATTAGCATGGTATTGGAAGACCTCCAAGAGCAATGGGAGTGAGCTCCTTGCCAGAAATAACTTCTCCAATAGATATAAATTCATTCTTGATTTGAGTTTATCTCAGGAAGTAGGATCGGATAGACTCCCCTTTATTTATTTCAATCTCCTTCAACTTGTTTTTGAGAAAGAGGATTTGATTTGCATTGTTCACTTTGAACATCCCAACCAACTTATCATACATCTCCTTAGATGCTCCCAAATCAAAAAATAAAGGCAACCAAATGCATTTGAATGGAGTTTATGATAATTTGCATACTTTTGACCTCACCTTTCTTATACGTCGTCTTTGCAACAAAAAGTGCATTTGAAGGAGGCCCCACCACTTTTCCCTACACATAGTCCATTGCATCATGCTCTTCCAAAGTCAAGTCCAAATTCATCTTCCATGCATGATAGTCAGATTTTCCATTGAGCTTATCCTCATTCTTGAAGTAAGATGTAGAAACCATTGAGGCTTGTCCTTGTCCAACATATCTCTCTTTGTGATTTTTTTTCTCTCTCTTGCTTGGCCTTTGTCTTCACCTGGGCCCTGATACCATGTTAATTTTAGTTAACAATGGTATGTTCTATGCTTAGCACTATTACTTCGATGTTCCTTTAGCAACCCAGTGACAATTTCCAATTTAATTTTCCAATAGCAATCACATTAACCATTAATAAGATTGACAACAAAAGTAAATAGAACATGAAATAAAAAGTAGAAGACAAGCCAAGACAAGAGGGCACCAGATTTAGCGATTGACAGTGGAAAACCCCAATGTGCGGAAAACCATTTGATCAATTCTTCTTATTATTATATCAAGTGTTCAGGAGAGAGAGATAGAGTACAAAAAGTCAAAGTTGACTTGCCAAATCATAGTCAAAATAGCCCTGTCAAATCTTCATTCAAATTCAACCCTAACCAGAAAGTCAAAGTGGTCAACATAGCAACAAATCTTCCTCTTTGGAGCTCAGTCATTCACAGTCAAACTCAGCCTCAAAAGGTGGTCAAAGTCAGACCAAAACAGTCTTGATAATTGTGGTCAAACTTGGTCAACTCAGCCCTGAAGTTTGCGGCCAACTCTGCAGTAAGCCCTACAATCATCCCTGCGATCAAAGTGCTCAGAATACCTCAGTTTCTGTGCCAAAAGGTGCAGCTCTCCAAAACCAAAATTTTGACTCAAAAATCACAGTCAAACTTGGTCCAATACTCCACAGTCAATGTTGGTCAAACCCTGCAAAAGTCTTGTAATTTGACCTTATAATTCGTCCTCTTTTCAAGCCACATGTGTGAGAAGAATTTGACTGCCCAATAGTTGTATGAACCAATTAGATAAGAGGAGAGAAAAATGTGTGAGTGAGTGAGGTGCCAAATGAAGTGAGAGATCACTTGTATTTATACAAGTCATTAAGAATGAAGTGACACATCCTTTGGGCTTCATAACCTACATGATAATGTAGCCAACCTAAATAATTTATAAACATAAATTAAAAAAACATACTTTTACCTTTCCAAATTAAATAATCTTTATATTGATTTTGATCCTCTCGAAAAAAAATAATTTAATGCCATCATCATCCCATGAAATAAATAAATTGTCCCAAAGTGGACAATTTGGTACTGATTACAGTTTGGCATATACATATATTTAAATGTCACTTTTGTTATTACTCGCTAACATTATCGCACACCCACTTTTCAATATCTAGTTAATAAACATCAAACAACGTGAGCGGCTTTAGGAAATTTCGAACATGATGTAAATAAATTGGGCCCTGGCCTATTATACAAAATTTAACGGTATATACGCTTGATTCACATGTTGGCTTAGCGAGGATTCACAAAATTTTATTATGTATCTATATAAGGTTGATATGGATGGCCCATGTCTATTATGTATCTATATAAGGTTGATATGGATGGCCCATGTCTATTATGTATCTATATAAGGTTGATATGGATGGCCCATGTCTATGTTAGCTCGGCCAGGACTCATGTAATTTTATTTTATATACGAGTTTAATATGCTCAGCACAGGTATATGTTAGTGCCACTAGGAGATATTTAATTTAATTTGATATATACGAGTTTAATATGCTCAGCACAGGTATATGTTAGTGCCACTAGGAGATATTTAATTTAATTTGATATATATATATAAATTTTTGACACTACCAGTGCAGATATATTCGTATCAAATAATCGTATGTGAATTTGATACTACCGGCGTGAGTATATATGTGAGCTTGGCCGAGGCTCTCCATATCAATTCAACTACATTAATGTTTAAATGTTTAATTCGGCCAGGACGGTTTAACTGTGTTAATACATGTAATGTCGTCGGTGTTGGTGCAATGCTAATGTGCTCGTCCGGCCCAGACTTACGTAAACCCACCATGTTTAAAGTATGTTATTATATGTCTAATGTGCCTAAGCTGTGATATATGTCTACGTCTGCCCTACCTAACATTTTAAATTATATATATATATATATGGTTTCAAAAACAATGGGTTGTCTAAACAAAACAACCACCCAAGTTGTTTGAAATATATGTAAATACAAATCTGTTTTAAGTTTTGAAACCATATATATACATTATAGTTTAAAATGTAAGACAGAGCCATGGGCTAGTCTAATAAATACAAGTGGCCCATGTATGACATGGAACGTGAATGCAATTTCTAAACCCTCCAAACTAGTAAGAGAAGAAGCTTAAGGTACAATAAATTTGAATGTTGGAACTAGCGAAAACCATTTGTGGAGGGTTTCCCTTAATTACAGAAGCAAAACGACAAAAGGTTGTGCAATGTGGAAGAAGTGATTTCAATGAATGATGTGGCTCAAAGTATACCTCAAATTTTTCGTGCATTGGATAATCAACAAGTGGATCATCAAACCTCAGTGATTAAAATGGAAGGTAAGATCATTAACTATTCAGTTTCAATTTTAATTGATCTAGGATCTAACCTTAGTCATATTATCCCTAAAGAGTTAAAAGAATTCACCATTGAAAAGAAAGAACATATCAAACCATGGATGGTTTAGTTGGCCATGGGGACCATGAAGAAATTAATAAAATTAGTGGAATCATGTCACCTAGAACTAGATGGCATGGCTACAATAGAGAATATTAATACCCTTCCATTGGGTTAGTATGATGTATTAATTGGTATGGACTGGCTAACGTCCCATAGAACCAAGGTGGATTGTTACAATAAATATTTGGAATGCCTTGATGATGAGGTGAGGGAAGAATATTGCAAGGAAAGAAGAAGCCTATTTCCGTCAGACATATTTCAACATTATAAGCAAAGAAGTGTAGTTGAAAAGGGTGTACTCTATTCATGATTTAGGTAAAAAATGTGGCAAAGGATAGAAAAACTAAACTTGAGAATCACCTCGTTTTACAATATTACAATGATGCATTCCCAAATGAAATACTAGGGTTATCATCTAAGAGAGACATAATTTTTTGTATCGATCTAATTCTTGGTTTGATTCAGTCTCTAAGACACCTTATCGCATGAGCACCCCCCATATTTATGGAGTTGAAATTGGAGATAAAGGAGTTATTAGATAAGGGGTAGATTAGACCTAGTGTGTCACCCTAGAGAGAACTAGTTCTATTTGTGAAGAAGAAGGATGCCAATTTATGGCTATGCATAAACGAAATACAATGGAACAAAGCAATAATAAAGAATAAATATCCACTGCTGAGGATTGATGACCTATTTAAACAAATAAGAGGAACCACTACATTTTTCAGAAATTGATTTAAGGTTTGGAAATTTCCATGTTGTGACAACCCTTGGTTAAATATTCCCTTCATTATAAATAATTGTAATATATTGGTAGAGTGAAAGGGACATAGATTATAGTTGCTTCGGGAGAGAGATCAATTGAGGAATCAATGATTTTAAATACATCAACCATGCGTTGGTTGAGAGACTTAAATGGGTTGAATATGCAATAAATTAACAAAGGTCAAGCCCACGTGTCTTTTGGGCACAACCATAAGCAAAAAAAGACAAAAATTTAAGGGAGAATGGGCTACACTATCCAAGTAGGGGTTGACTTATGTGGAGCCTTCAGTTCTAGAAAAGTGAAGCAATTGAGGAAACCTCAAGATGCTTGTTGGGTGAGATATTTAGGAGAGTAGTGGCTTTCCTGAAGGTTGAAGAATGCACTGGAATATTCTAGATTGATGAAACTACTAGCTAGGGAAGAGACACTCAGGTATTTGTGAGGGCTCATAAACCACCAGGAGTTGCCTTGGGGTTGGAACTTTTGTGCTTGAATCACTGATGAAGTACCTAGAGAGGTGATATATTTATCCAATAGTAGCTTATCCAACTGATTAAAATTCCCTTGAAGTGGAATCTCTTCTCCTAAAAGTGTGCTAAGATTCTTTGTACCATGGTATCATGGCATGGGTGTTGATCTTGTATGTAAAGTCTAGAAATATTGGGGGCAAGCTTATGGAGATATAATTGAACATATAATATACATTTTACTAATATATGTATATGCATGTATTGAACAAGTTAGGCCAAGCCTTGTCAAAGCTCCGGAAGGATAATGAGATATATACATATAAGGTTGGACTAGGCCAAGGCTCAAATAAGCTCAATAGAGGTGGTTTATCGTGGATATGAATGGAAACATAACCAAGCATCAGGGGTAAAGGAAACCCCAAATATACAAATATACATGTGCCACAAGGCTAGAAGTTCAAGGCCCACAGGAGCAAGGATGTTCTATCTTTTTATTCCATGTGATTAGGCTCCACGACCAAGGGTGGAAGAGGAGGAAACCAAGTCCATTTAATGTCTTGAGGTGTTATCTCCATTGGATGAACCCTAGAGCTTTTACCTTGGAGATTTTGAAGGGATTCCTAGACAATCCATTCAATATTTAATCATTGGAACAACATGGCGTAGTGGGGCCGATTTCTAGGCTTTTGGCGTATTAGGACGTAGAACCTTGAAACCATTTTATAGCATGAAAATAAGTTTTACCATGAAAAAAAGGACCAGGTGGGACCCACAACTAGGGTGGTAGGCAATGTGACCTCAGGGCAATGTGGTGATCTGGGAGGCAAGGCACGTGTTACATGGATTTGGATTTTAAGGAAGGCTTGATAAAGTTGATACAAGAAATGATTCCTAGTGGCTAAAAGATAGTAGAGGAAACTCATGATGAGAGAAAAATAAATGTTAATCTTGATTTCATAAACTCGAACGTTTGATGGAAGACCCACCATATTCCAAAGATCGATATGAGGAAGTTTGATGGCAAGGATCCTGTAACATGGATACTACAGATGGAGAAATATTTTGATCTCAATAATGTGAAAAACACACAAAAGGTACACATTGAAACTTTATGTTTAGAACAAAATGCATTTTTATGGTATCGATGGCTTTGCTCCCGTAATTTTTTTTTCACTTGGTCAATTTTTACGGAGGAAATGATAGCACTTTATCAGGATACAAAGAGAAACACCTTTTTTAGCCAATTGATAAATCTCAAACAAAAGGGTTCAGTGGTGGAGCAGATTGAGGACTTCCAAAAATTGAATATAAGGGTAACTGATATTCCAGAGGAATACATGATTTATGTCTTCATAGGGACTTTAAAGGGATAAAATCCAACATGAGGTTCGCTTTTGGGAACCCGATTCATTGGATATGGCATTCAGGTTGGAAAGAAAAAATGAATGTAAAATTATGACGACAAGGAAGCCTACCACTCACATCTATAAAGATGGAAGTGTTGCTACTCCTAGACTTCCACAACCTACAAGGTTGGCACCACAAAAATTGGAAGAAAAAAGAGAAAAAGGGCTTTACTACCATTGTGATAGCAAATACACTAAAGGTCATAAGTGTGTTGAGAAGAGATTATTTTACATAGATTGTGAATAGGAGGAAGAAAATGAAAAATAAACTTCAAAAGAAGAGGATATACACCAGGAACCAACCCTAGAGAATGAAGAAATGAGTCCGATCATATCATGTAATGTATTGGCAGGCATTACCACTCCTCAAACTCTTAAGATAGAAGGCCACATCAAGAAGAAAAAGGTAATAGTGTCGATTGATTCGGGTAGTACCCATAATTTTATTCATTGTAATATAGCCAAGGAATTGAATTGCTTCCTATACGCAACACCAGAATGTCAAGTAATGGTTGCAAATGGAGGAACTATAAATTGCTATGGAAAATTCCATAATATTAGGCTAACCATGGGGGAATATGTATTGAATATTCAAATGCTTTCCATTCCAATGGGAGGTTTTGATGTTGTACTAGGAGTACAATGGTTACAATCTTTGGGGACAATAGCTTTTAATTTTTAAGAACGTTTATTGAAATTTTTTCCAGAAGGAAAGGAAGTCGAATTACGGGGTATCGCAGGGAAGCCAGGAAAGATAATAAGCTCTAATGTCATGAAAAAGCTTTTGAAGAAGGAACAATGAGGCGTAATTGCACAATTCTTCTCACTAGAAGTTCCAACATCAAAATCATATATTTCTCCAGATCTCCAAAAAGTCTTGGACAGTCATTCTAAGGTGTTTGAAACTCCCAAAGGATTCCCACCTATTTGTGAACATGATCATGCTATTCATTTGATTCCAGGAAGTGTTCATCCAAACATTAGACCTTATAGATATCCTTATGTAAAAAAGAGCGAAATTGAACGTATGATTGAAAAAATGTTATAGGTTGGTATAATTCAACCTAATCAAATTTATTTCTATGCTGCAGAGTATTGGTGCACAATAAGGATGGATCATGGTGCATGTTTCTGGATTATAGGGAGCTCAATAAGCTCACTATTAAGGATAAATTTCCCATTCCTATGATTGATGAATTATTGTATGAATTACATGGAGAAATTTATTTTACCAAGTTGGATCTTCGTTCAGGATATCATAAAATTAGAATGAAGACTGAAGATATTCCAAAAACAACATTTCGAACTCATCAGGGTCACTATGAATTTTTGTTCATGCCTTTTGGCCTTACCAATGCACCTTCTACATTTCAAGGGTTGATGAATTCCATTTTCAAACCCTTCCTTAGAAAATTTGTGTTAGTAGTTTTAGATGATATACTAATCTACAACAGGTCTTGGAAGGATCATGTTGAACATGTTGACACAGTTCTCAAACTATTGGAGGAGAAACAATTATATGAAAAAACATTCAAATGTTTCTTTGGAGTACAAGAGGTGGAATATCTGGGTCATATTGTATCTCACGAGGGTGTTAAGGTAGACCCTAACAAAATTAAAGCCCTTAAGGAATGGAAATTCCCCACAACCATAAAGCAGTTGCGAGGATTTCTCGGGTTAACAAGGTATTATCGCAATTTTGTTAAGAAATATGGGAGAAGAGCAGCACCTCTAACAACATTATTGAAGAAAGATGCATTTTCATGGATTCCTAAAGCAACTAAGGCCTTTTAACATCTTAAAGAGGTAATGTGCCTAGCACTGGTCTTAGCTACGCCAAACTTCACAAAAACCTTTATTGTGGAATGTGATGCCTCGGGAAATGGAATTGGTGATGTTTCAATGCAAGAAGGAAGACCCATTTGTTTTGAAAGTCATCCAATCAAAGGAAATTATTTACATAAAGCTATTTATGAGAAGGAAATGTTGGTAATACTACATGCACTAAAGAAATGGCGACCTTACCTAATGGGAAGACACTTCAAGGTTAAAACTCATCATGATAGTCTTAAACACTTTTTGGAACAAAGACTTTCAGAAGAGCAGCAAAAATGGGTCACAAAGATGTTAGGTTATGACTTTGAAATCATTTACAAAAAAGGGAAGTTAAATGTTGTTGCGGATGCACTCTCAACAAAGGATGAAGAGGTGGAAGCATTTCTTTGTGCTATTTCTACTATCAAACCAGATTGGATAACCAAAGCAAGGGATGAATGGAACAAGGACAAAGAAGTGTGGACACTCATTCAAAAGTTGCAGCAAGATCGTAAATCTGATACATTTAGTTGGAAAAATGATTCCTTATGGTACAAGGATCGCTTATATCTTTGTAAGAATTCCCAACTAAAAAAAAATATTATTTTGGAATTGCACACTTCTCCTTTAGAAGGACACTCAGGATTTTTAAAAACTCACCACAGGGTGAAGAAAGAATATTTTGGGATGGCCTTAAATTTGATATTCAAAATTTTGTGGTGGAATGTTTGGTTTGCCAGCAAAATAAAGTTGAGAAAATTAAGACCCCAAGTCTTCTACAGCCTTTATCCATTCCAAGTCAATGCTGGGAGGAGATTTCAATGGATTTTATCACAATTTTACCTAAGTTCGAAGGAAAGAGTGTCATCATGGTGGAATTTGATAGAATTACCAAGTATGCACACTTTTGTGCATTATATCATCCATTTAAAGCAAGTACAATTGCTACCTCATTTATGGAAACAATTCAAAAGTTGCATGGAAACCCAAAGATTATTGTAAGCGACAGAGATCCAATTTTTACTAGAAATTTTTGGACGAAATTATTTTCTTGTTTGGGTACTCAACTATCTCATAGATCATCTTATCATCCTCAATCTGATGGTCAAACTGAGATAGTGAACAAATGTTTGGAAGGATATCTTCGTTGTTTTGTATCTGATAAACAAACACAATGGGTCAAGTGGTTACTCTCGCTGAATGGTGGTATAACACTTCCTTCCATACTACAACAAAAGTGAGCACATTTATGGCACTTTATGGATATCATCCACCGTCCATCACATCATATTTAAGAGAAAATTATAAGGTTCAATAAGTGGAATATCACATCGAGCGTCAACAACAAGTTCTCCAAATCTTAAAGGATAACCTAAATTTGGCACAAAATCGAATGAAACAACAAGCAAATCAACATCACAACGAGAGAAGTTTTGATGTAGGAGACTGGGTATTTTTACTGCTACAACCATACAAACAAATGTCCCTCAAGTAAGCTAAGAAGGATAATAATTTTTCGCCAAAGTACTATGGTCCTTACAAGGTGTTGCAACAGATTGGTACTATGGCATACAAATTGGAGCTTCCTGCTTCTTCGCGAGTGCATCCAGTTTTCCATGTTTCATGCTTAAAGAAGGTTATAGGTGACAAAATTCTAGTTCAAACAATATTGCCAGAACTTGACGAGGAAGGAAAAATCATATTGGAACCTGAAGTAATCACGGAAACAAGAACTCGACAGCTACGAAATCGATCAATTTTAGAGTATCTCATCAAGTAGAAGTACTTACCCACTGAATATTCTACATGGGAGGATGAAAATTTTATACAAAAGCATCCATAGCTACTCAAGCATTTAGGACAACACTTTTTGAAGGAGAGGGTCATGTTAGGTCCCTATATTACTAGTGTAGTCCCTTATTGTTGTTAGTATAACCCCCTTATTGTTATTATTGTGCCCTTACATTATTATTGTTAGGTCGGCTAGGATTATATTGTGACCCCAAGGACTCCTATATATAGAAGGAGGTTTTGTCATCTGTATCATCCAATAATTTTTCATTTATGTAATGTAAAGGAGGTTTCCCCCTCGAAGTGAATTATTTCTAAGGCGTTGATCTCTCTTTTCTTCTATTTTTTGGAGTTGGTTTCATAACATATTTATACATGGTCATGAATAGGTCGACAACTGGGGTATTTTTTCCATGTGGTGGGAATGTGGCTTACTAGGATGGCCATGTGGGCACCACATGGCAGGTCAGATGATGTGGTGAGACTTGATAGGCTGGAATTTAATCAACCATATCTTTTGATCAAGGAGTGAGATTGAGAAAAAAATCATACTGTTGGAAAGGTCTCAATGAGAAAAATGCAACAATGTCATCCATTTTAAGTTTTGAGGAAGTTGAAAAAATCAAATAATTTAGACTCCATTTCCATAACTATATTTTGAGGTCAAGTCATCAGAGTAACTTCTTCCTTCTACCCTTAGTAAGGGCTAGGGATGGTAGGGGGTGTGTTATATAGTGGTATTAGAGTTACCAGGTTCGACACTTGGATTGGGTTGGATATATCACGGAAGAAATGTAGACAAAGGTTCAAATCTGGACCTTTGGAGATGAATTAAGGCCTTAGAGCCTTGTGATAAGCATTGGAAACCAAATTATTGTGTGGATTGGTTGTATGCGTCAACTAGTGTGTTTTTTTTATATATATATATATATATATATATATATATATATATATATATATATATATATGATTTAATTGATGTTAATGTGCTAATTGAGGTATAATGTTGCAGCGAGCTTTACAGAAGCAGATTTCCAATACCAAGCCAAGGTGATAATTTCTATTATGCATTTGAATTTTGTTTAAATATAATATTTAAGTGTGTGTGTGTGTGTGATAGCACATAAGAAGACACTAAGGTTCAAAGAGATGAGAAAATGAATAGTGCAATACAAATTTTTACATATATGAAGAAGAAAGGACAGTTAAAGAGGAGAGATCAATTGAGCAATGAGGAGGGGAAGACTCTCATAATTCAATGAACACATTAAGGAGCTTGAGAGTTGAAACAAGGAGCTATAAGGATAAAAATGAAAGGATTTTCATAGCATAAGAGAAACAACCATAAGTCAATGAAGTCATATTACAAAGTTTGTTAGACTTACAAAGGCAGAGGAAACATGAGTTGAGGTTTAGTCAGAGGGATAGGTAGAGCCCTTTGGGAATATTGTTCCTTGGGAGACAATCTCTAGCTGTGAGGAGATCAGTGCCCAAGACATTCACTGCTACTTGAAAATAAAATTAAATTTTGTCCCTTAATAATGTAACCCTAAAATTATATCTTAAACCCCTTAATCGTTACAGATAATACAACTCTTCAAAGTTCCTTTAAATGATAAATGTGCATGAACAAGAGAAATGAAATGATTTTTGATAGAAAATCCAATGATGTTCTTTCCAGCAAAGTGATCTTATTTTAAGATGGGATGTCGGAAGGGAAGATAAAGGTAATCATGGGAGCCCCTTTGGTATTGTCCTTTCAAGATTACTGAATCTAGAGCCAATAACACTTTTGTCTTGGAAAATTTGGATGGTGAAATCCTACCATTACCAGTGAATGGGCAGTATCTGAAACACTATTTCCAACATTGAAGTTTCATTTCATCATTGTACATAATGGTTTGATCATTGTACATAGGTCGGTAAGTAACTCATTGCAATATGTAAGTCACCTTTTGACTCCATGCTCGAGGTGAAGGCATTGATCTGTGGTTCTTAGTTTTTTTTTCCAAAAAACATTATCCCCAAGTGGAGCTAGATGTTGTGGTGATCTGAAAATGAAACTACTTGTATTTTTAGTTCAAGGTATTCATTTCCATTAAATTAAATGTGCAAACTGTTCTTCATGTCTTGCAATGTAAACTAAGTGATTTTGTTAAGTTTCAGAGTCTTATGTGTGAGGGAAAATTAATTAAGTTTGTTGTTTAACAATTTAAATCAGAAATACATAGCACAAAGAATTCACCATAGAATAACACAACAAATGATGAGGCAGTTCATCCTTCCTGGGCTACATCTATCGGGTCCACGACTCCCAATGGGCATGTCCTTGCTCAATTAAATTTCTCATAATGGTTATACAGTGAAAGAAATGCCTAAATAGGAAAAATAAGATGTGAAAATGACTTCATAAAACATAAATCAGTATATTTTGGCTTTTGTTTCACCTCAAATGGTTAACCATAGCCCAATACAGCTCCAACTTCCTCTAGGCCCTGATGGCTCTTCAAGATTCCCTGAAGCATAAGTGGCTTAAGATCAACTCCAATGGCTCTAAAACCTATCTCATTGGCTCTGGAATGCTTAGAATAGTTGAAATTGACTAATATTTTGTCTAATTTGGCACAAAACTGAGAAAGTTATGACTCTAACAAGTTTTTGCCTAATCATCCTAAAAAACCTCCACTAATTTTGGAATAACTCCAGTTAACTCCACTATTTTGGAAAATTCGCCAGATTAGGGGGTCCTCCAGTCGGAACCACCGAATAAATGTCAATTAAATTAAATTTTTAATGTGGAGTGGTCACATTGCAGTTCCGCACTAACCGCCCAATTCTCTGTTGCACGACCAGGATCTGCGTGCAGCCTGCATGAATTCCTGCACGAGGTTCTGCATGAGGCTCTTCACGCACATTTGTTGTCCGTTTCTTCTGAACCATGACCCTTCTGCATTCATCTCTGCACGGGGATTTCTGCACCACTTCCGGCCGATATGTTCACTTCTGCACACAACCACATTGCCCGTTGACTGAACGCGTTCACACCTGCACGAATCTGCGTGCAGCTCTGCACGAGAAGTGCCAGCTTGCCGCAGTGTAAAACCTTCCATTTAACACATGATTCGTGTAGCCTCTGCACGATCCATGCATTCCTGCACGGTGCCATCTTCCCGATGACCATTGCCTCTGCACGAAAACGTTCTGGGTGACCGGACTCCATTCAAGTCGGGTCGGGTCTGCCCACCAATGAAAATTTTGAACGGAGTTTGAACCTTAGGCCTGGGGCCACGTGGCAGCATATGGGTAGGCCACGTGGCAGCATATGGGTAGGCCACATGGCACCCTCTGATAGGCCACCAAAATATCATTAAAAAATGAAATATTTGCCATAAAATATTTTCTGAAGATGACAATTTTTTAAGTTCAAAGGTCCTGTTTTGAAGGTTATTGGGAAAATTAAAACTTGAATAACTTCCACATCCGACATCAGATTTGAGTGTCGTTTGTGGCATTGTGATTTTAATCACGAACACTATCTGGTCGATCAATTTTTAACCATTTCTGAGCAGATCAATTTTTGAGCAATTTTTCCATTATGGACATGATCCCCTGATCACACCTCCCCATTGGGAAGCTTTTGGACCCCAAAAGCCTTCAATTACATGTTAATAATATTAGGGTACATATCCCTCACCTTTTCCACCTCCATCCACTTTGCCTTACTCGGTTTGTTGCCTTTAAGACCAACCCAAACATAATCAACATTTCCTCTCCTCGAAGTGCATGTCCTTCTCTCAAGGATAACATCCTCTTTTAGCTCATCCAAAAATTTTGGTGAGAAATCATCTATGGATGGAAGTTGAATGTCACTTTCATGATTAGAAATTAAAGGAGGTTCATGCAAACGTAAATTCTCCACATTCACAACGGAATACATTTGCATATATGAAGGCAAATCTAGTTGAAAAGCATTATTTCCAACTTATTTAAGGATCTTGAATGGACCATAACGAATAGGTTTCAAATTTTTACCTTCTCTTTGCAGTCTTTCCTTACTAATGTGCAGCCATACCTCATCTCCTTCTTGAAACTTATGATCAACTCTATGGTTATCATGTCTCTCCTTGTACTTGCCTTGACTTTTTTCAAGCTGATCTTGAACTTGCTGATGTATGAGCTAAATTATTTCAATGAACATGCGAGCTTTGTCAATGTCACTATGCCCATCAATGGCAACATCCTTCTCAAGAATGGAATCTAAAGGTGACTTAGGAAAATACCCAAAAGAAGCTTCAAAAGGTGAAGTATTTGTAGAAGAGTGCTTGGCCCGGTTGTAAGCATGCTGAATGTAATGCAAGTGCTCATCCTAGAGCTTGGGATGCTTGTTGCAATAACCTCTCAAAAGATGTATAATGGTTCTGTTCACTACCTTTGTTTGGCCATCTGTTTGCGGATGGAAAGCAGTACTCTTCTTCAACTTGGTGTCCATCATCTTCCATAGATTGGACCAAAAATTCCCAAAAAATCTGGAATCCCTGTCACTAACAATAGAAGTAGGCAAGCCATAATGAACCCATACATGTTGAAAATATAAATCAACAGTTTATTCAGCAGTTAGAGTTTTCTTACATGGCATAAGAATACACATCTTGCTGAATCTATCAACTACTACATAAAGATAATCATGCTACTTTCTAGATAATTGTATACCTCCTACAAAATCCATAGAAACACTTTCCCATGGTCTAGAAGGTACCGGCAATGGCGTATATAAACCAAGCTTCCTATTGCTAGGCTTTCTTTTAGCACATAATGAACAACCTCTAATGAAACGTGAAACACTATCTACCATGCGAGGCCAATAACAATACCTCTGTAAATGTGCCACCATTTTGCTTAGCAATAAGAGAAGAATGAGCTTCTCTCATGACACTTAGTCTCTCTCCCTGTGGTATACATAACTTGCCCATATGAAACAACAAATTATTATGCAAATGATAATCATTCTCCTCAACATGATTCCCTTCACTCAAGTTAGCATACACATCCTTAAAATCAACATGTGATGCATACTGTTCTATGTAGATCTCATGTACAATAGAATCATTCTTAAGTAAAGTAGTAGCACTAATAATAGGCCTTGAAAGCATATCAGCAAATTTATTGAAAATACCTTTCTTGTACCTTATTACCAAGTGAAATTGTTGTAGGAAGCCCATCCATCTGAAATGTCATGACTGCTACAATTTACTTTGCAACTGCAAGTACTGTAAAGGCTGATGGTCGGTATGAGAAACTGTTTCTTTTCAGATCAAAGAGTGTTTCCACTTTTTGACGCTTTGTACCAATGCATAAAAATCCTTATCATATGTAGGATAATTCACAACAACACCATTAAATGTCTCAGAATGAAATATGATAGGCTTACCATGTTGTAAGAGAACTACACCCATGGCATAATCACTAGCATCGGCCTGAATCTCGAATGGCTGTCTCAAGTCCGGTAATGAAAGAACTGGAGCTGAACTTATATTTTCTTTCAAAGACTCGAAAGCTTTCTGTTTCTTGCCTCCCCATTGGAAAGCACGCTTCACACTTGTCACTGCATGCATAGGAATTGCTATGGCAGAGAAGTTAGAAATAAACTTCCTCTAATACTGAGCTGCACCCAAAAAACTTCTTACCTCTGTAATGGATTTGGGAGTAGGCCAATTCACAATAGCATCTACCTAAGAAGGATCAATTATCAAAGCACCTCCTCCTACTATGTGTCCCAAATAAACCAAAGAAGTCTTTCCAAATTCACACTTTGACATTTTAAGAAATAATTGATTTTTCTTTAAAATATCAAGTACTTTCTTAACATGCATCACATGCTCTTCTCTAGTCTTGCTGAAAATTAAGATGTCATATAAGTGGAAAATAAAAAAATAATCAAGAAAAGGACGTAAGACATCATCCATTACCCGCATGAAAGTTGCAGGTGCATTGCATAAACAAAACGGCATAACAAGCCACTCAAAGAGTCCTTGTTTGGTTTTAAAAGCTGTCTTCCAAATGTCACTTTCTTCAATTCTAACTTGATGATAACCACTATGTAAGTCTAACTTAGTGAAATATTTAGCATCTTTCAGCTGATCTAACAAATCATCTATCCTTAGGAGTGGGTAATTATTCTTTACCATTATTTTGTTCAATGCCCTGAAGTCCACACACATGCGCCAAGTTCCATCTTTCTTTGGAATCAACACTATCGGTGACCCACATGGCGAAGTGCTTGGTCTTATGAAACCTTTGTCCAACAAGTGTTTAATTTCCCTCTTTATTTCAGCATTCTCCATGATAGACATGCGGTACATGCCTATGTTAGGAAGAGGACAATCTTGTTGTAACTGTATTTCATGTTGAATCTCCCTTTTAGGAGGCAAACCTGTTGGTTCTTGAAACATCTCATGATGTGCATCAACTACATCATATAAATCTGATTTAAGCTTGGAATCAAAATTTTCAAATGACTCATGATTCACATCAACCTTAGGCTTGATCATAAGAAGTACAAAACTCTTACTAGAATTCACTAGTCTTTTTACCCGTCCCGCATTTACCATCATTGTATTTTCCTTCTTGCGATGTGCTCTGACAATGTACTCCTTTCCATATTTGAAAAGATGATACTTATTTTCATGGCGATGGAAGATTGCTTTCCTGTCAAATAAGTAAGGACTTCCCAAAACAATTCTTGATATATCAAGTGGCACTACATTAAGTTCAACTGTGTCAATAAAATGTGTAGTAATTGCAAAGCGCAATATGCACTTTCTTGAGACTTGTAAGTTTGCATCCTTGCATATCCACCCAAGTGGATAAGGCTTTGGATGTGGAATGGTCTCAAGTTTAAGCTGCTTGACCAAGTCTTCTGATATGAGATTTGCTTGTGACCCATTGTCAAACAATGTGTCAATTTTTGTATGTTTTGAGACTACCCTCACATGGAATAATTCAATTCTCTCTTCCTCATTTGGAGCTCGTAAATGATAGTTTGAAGTACTAGTGCTTGGCTTAGTTTTAGTTTCCTTTCCATTCATACTCTTTAAACCCATGGCTGAAATTTTGGTTTCGTCACCTGAATCATCACCTAAATCTTGTGGTGTAGTTGTAGTAGCTGCAATTTTCTTCTTTCCTTTGTTTTTGTTAAACTGATTTCTTTATTTAGGATAAATTTTCCAACATTTTTTGTCTTCATGGCCTTCTCTTGAAAAGTGTTTACATATCACTTTCTCACCCTCCTTTTTGACAAATGCATTCTTTTTTCCTTTTCCCTTAAGGGTTTTATCTTTGTTTTTCCCCTTAAAAGGCTTGTTTCTACCCTCATCAAAAGTGTTTTTCCCTCTAGCCTCTAAATGCGTAGCTTGTACACAAACTTCGTCTAGACTAGTAGGATTGCACATAAGGATAGTATGTTTAAGGTAGATGTGCAAACCACCTATATATTTCAGCGAAGTGTCTTGACTTTGTAAGTATACCCCTAATAAGAGTGCTCTTCTCCTAAACTCTTGGGTGTAGTCTTGAACATTTTGTCCCTTAAGTTGTCTAAAGTTTTGCCAGTTCATTATAGCCTTTTGTAAATGAGAAAGAGGATAAAATTGCTTCTTAATTGCGGAAATAAATTCAGCACATGATAAAGTAATCTTACCATGTTTCTTAATTTCATCCTTGGTCTTGGCTTCCCACCATACCAATGCTGCTCCATCCATTCTTAAAGAGGCTAACTGAATCTTGGTTTCGTCATCATGTAAATTCTGTATCCTTAAATAAACTTCCAACTGTCTTATCCAGTTTTCAAGTTTCTCTACATTGAATTCACCATTAAACATGGGTAATTCAAATTTAACATCAAGCTTTAAAAATGGACTTTTAACAGAGGGTTTAAACTTGTGAGATTGATTTACCGAAATAGAGGATGACGATGTAGAGGAAGATGATGAAGATGGGGATGGTGGATCACCATTTCCTCCACATTGTCCTTTATTTGACTTATCATCACTTTTCTTTCCTCTTGAAGAGCCCTCTCCTTCTTTCTAATGTTTAGACCCTTCTCCATCCAGCCTGTCATTCCTTTCCTGGTATAATATCCTTACCATCTCAGTCATGTCCAAAAAATCTTTTTTGAATACCTGTTATTCTTCTTTTGGATCCATGTCTTCAGGAACTTCTCCTTCCCTTTCAGAGATACTTGAAGCTTCTTCTAAGGCTATTGAGGGTGAATTATAAGGTGGAGATAATGGCACTCTGGCCCTCCTTGGTTGAGGATTATCTTGTGCTCTAACCAATTTTCCTTCCCCTCTTTGAAGTTTAAGCCTAGTAAGCATTAAAACTTGCAAAATAGTCAAATATATCTTTGCACAAAACTAATACTCAAAACTTGAGCTCCGATACCAACTGATCTAAAAATGAAACTACTTGTATTTTCTGTTCAAGGTATTCATTTCCATTAAATTCAATTTGCAAACTGTTCTTCATGTCTTGCAATGTAAACAAAGTGTTTTTGTTAAGTTTCAGAGTCTTATGTGTGAGGGAAAATTAATTGAGTTTGTTGTTTAACAATTTAAATGAGAAATACACAGCATGAAGAATTCACCATAGAATAACACAACAACTGATGAGGTAGTTCATCCCTCCTGGGCTACATCTTCCAGGTCCAAGGCTCCCAATGGGCATGTCCTTGCTCAATTAAATTGCTCATAATGGTTATACAGTGAAAGAAATGCCTAAATAGGAAAATAAGCTATGAAAATGACTTCAAAATACATAAATCAGTATACTTTGGCTTTTTTTTCACCTCAAATGGTTAGCCATAGCCCAATACAACTCCAACTCCCTCTAGGCCCTGATGGCTCTCCAAGATTCCCTGAAGCATAAGTGGCTAAATATCAACTCCAATGGCTATGCGACCTGTCTAATTGGCTCTGGAATTCTCAGAATAGTCGAAATTGACTAATATTTTGTCTAATTTGGCTCAAAACTGAGAAAGTTATGACTCTAACAAGTTTTTGCCTAATCATCCCCAAAAACCTCCACTAATTTTGGAATAACTCCAATTAACTCCACTATTTTGGCAAATCTTCCAGATTAGGGGGTCCGCCAGTTGGAACCGATGGATAACTTTAAGTTAAATTAAACGTTTAATGTGGAGTGGTCACATTGCAGTTCCGCACTAACCGCCCAATTCTCTGCTGCACGACTAGGATCTACGTGCAGCTCTGCATGAATTCTTGCATGGGGTTTTGCACGAGGCTCTGCACACGCATTTGTTGTCTGTTTCTTTTGCACCATGAACCTTCTGCATTCATCTCTGCACAGGGTTTTCTACACCACTACCGGCCGATTTGTTCACTTTTTCACGCAGCCACACTGCCTGTCGACTGAATGCGTTCACACTTTCATGTTCACACCTTCACGAGAAGTGCCAACCTGCCGCAGTGTAAAACCTTCCATTTAACACATGATTCATGCAGCCTCTGCAAAATTTGTGTGTGCTTGCATGGTGCCACCTGCCCGATGACCATTTCCTCTGCACGAAAACATTCAGGGTGACCCGACTCCGTTCAGGTCGGGTCGGGTCTGCCCACCAATGAAAATTTTGAACGGAGTTTGAACCTTAGGCCTGGGGCCATGTGGCAGCCTCCGAGCAGATTATGTGGCACCCTCTGATAGGCCACCAAAATATCATTAAAAAATGAAATATTTTCCATAAAATATTTTCTGAAGATGACAATTTTTTAAGTTCAAAGGTCCTGTTTTAAAGGTTATTGGGAAAATTAAAACTTGAATATCTTCCACATCCGACATCGGATTTGAGTGCCATTTGTGGCACTAGGATCGTAATGATGAACACTATCCGGTCAATCAATTTGTAATCGTTTCTGACCAGATCAATTTTTGAGCAATTTTTCCATCATGGACATGATCCCCTGATCATGTGGCATGTTTTAAATTTACGATATGTTGTATATATGAATTTATGTATTTCAAATAAATTATATATATATATATATATATATATATATCTAATAATAATAATAATAAAATTAGAAGAAGAAGTACTAATATGTGATTGGAGTTAATGTGTCAGGCAGCGGGACTGCGTTTAGCGCATTAAGTTAAAAGACATGCAAGTGGCATCATGGATGTTGCCAATGGAAAAAGACATCCTACGATGAAATTTGAGCGGGAGCACAACATGACTGGAGGTTAACTGGTAGGGTGCCTCCGTTGGAATCTTTGACCCCTTCCAGTTGACCAGAATGAGCGACCCAAATCAATTGCGGGGGCACAACTATGTGATTGATCCTGTATTGTAGAGTCCCCCCGCAGTGACGATAGCCGATGAAACCCACTACGCTAGAAAGCGAGCCACTTGTGTCTTCCATGTCACCCTCCACATCACTTCCAACCAGCTTGTCAACCATTCCACCATTCATTAAATTTCCGTATGATTGTTTCTCGCCCACTCATTTCTTATGCATATAAAACATATTTTTTCCTCATTGCGTCCATGTCTAGCTCCTGAACAACTAAATCTCTCCAATTCTCGTACCATCTTCCAAGTTAGAATCCAGTTAGCAGTCACATCGACATAACCAGGTAACCCGTGCAACTGTTCTTGAAAATTGCCAAAAATGTGAAAGAAAGATGTTATTGTTGGGTCCTCCACTCACATCCCGTTAATGGAAAAAGAAGCAGACATTATAGATATTGTTTTCACAGTAGACCACCCTCTATTTTATCATCATGTCGTCTTAAATCAAGAAAAGTTCCCAATTTACTTTGCTTTGAGTAATTTTGGAGTCTTGTCAGTGTTTGTTCCACAGACCTACCAGTTTCCAGAGTTTAAGGCCATTGAAAAATGTGAATAAAATTTGCATTGTTTAACCATATCTTAAAACACTCCATTTCTCTACATTGTCAGCTACATCTCCTTCCCATTCTACAATTGTGCCACGAGTTTAGCTGCTAACATGCTAACTCTCTCTTTGGATATATTGTAATGGAAATCTCCTTTGATTTGATTCAGAATGATTGGTATTCTCATAAATTTTAATGGAAATATCCTTCGATTTGATTTAGAATGATTAGTCTTATGATAGATGGTAATGTAAATATCCTTTGATTTGATTCAGAATGATTAGTATTTTGAGATGTAGAAGTTTTAGAGGGGATTACCCATAACAATTTCCACAAGGCAATTGGTTGTCTTAAAAAATGATATTCGATTTGCCTCACTCGGTTTGGTATTATTGCATTGAAGGTGGTCTGACCATATGAACAATATGCCTTTTAGAGATTGTGGAAAAATAGTCTACAATAAAAGCATGAGAATATGGAGGCAGAGATATGACATTATTCACAGTATGAAGGCAAAGATCAGACGTTATCCAAAAAAAGTTTTGATCCATCTCACTCTATGCATACTTTACATTGTTCTATGTCATGATTTAACTATCCTAATTAGTTGCATGCATGTATGAAACTTGAATGGAGGTACCCAATGATCAAAACCTTGATATGGATTCACTTCTCACATGTTGTTAAGATCAATTAGTTCAACTTCTTCTTCATGGCTAATGTGCAATATTAGCTCTAAGCTTTGCTTCATATAGGAGATATGATTAGAATGAACAAAAATTTGGATTCACTTCTCAGAGTCTGGTAAGATCAATTAGTTTA